>PVLA01006270.1:0-127515 GCA_004027455.1 Hydrochoerus hydrochaeris
TCATCTGCGAACTGTGTGTTCATCTCAGATGCCCATTTTTGTATTGAGTCTTTGAATTTCAGGTGTCTGATTTTTCTTAGTTCTTTATAAGTTCCAGACAGAAGTCCTTTGTCTGAGGGACAGTTCACTAAGATTTTTTCCCAGTTTGTGGGTTTTCTTTTCACTCTGCTAGAGATTTCTTTGGACATGCAGAAACTCTTTAATAAGACATGATCCCAGTTATTGATTCTGAGAAGTATTTCCTATGCAGTTGGGTTCTTGTTCATGAAGTGTCTACCTACCCCTATGTCTTCAAGATTTTTACCTACTTTGTCTTCCAACAGATTTCATATTTCTGTTTTAACATTTAGATCTTTGATCCATTTAGATTTTAGTTTAGTACATGGTGATAGGCATGGATCTAATTTTAGTTTTTGGCATATGGATAGCCAGTTTTTCGAGCACCATTTATTAAAGAGACTGTCTTTCTTCCAGTGAACATGCTTGGCCCCTTTATCAAAGATAAGGTGGTTGAGTGTGTTTGTAGTTGTGTCTTCTAGTCTATTCCATTGATCTTCAGGTCTGTTTTTATTCCAATACCATGTTGATTTTATTACAGTAGCTTTGTAATATAACTTCAAGTCAGGGATTGTGATGCCTCCTGCCTTGGCTTTGCTGCTTAGAATTGCCTTTGCTATTCTAGGTCTCTTCTGGTTCCAGATGATTTTTAGGAGTGATTTCTCTAGATCTATGAGATATGTTAGTGGTATTTTCATTGGGATTGCATTGACTCTGTATAAAAATTTTGGGAGAATGGCCATTTTCTCAATATTTATTCTTCCTATCCATGAACAAGGGATGTCTTTCCATTTTCTGAGGTCCTCCTCGATTTCTTTTTTCAGGGTATTATAATTTTTCCTGCACAACTCTTTTACATCTTTTGTTAGATGAATTCCTAAGTATTTCATTGTTTTGGATGCTAGTGTGAAGGTTGTGGCTCCTCTTGTTTCTCTCTCGGTGATTTTGTTGTTAGTGAAATAAGAATGCTATTGACTTTTGAGTATTGACTTTGTATCCAGCTACATTGCTGAATTTATTTGTTATATGTAGGAGTGTATCAATGGAGGTTTGTGGGTATTCTATATAGAGTATCATGTCATCTGAAAATAATGATAATTTAACTTCCTCTTTTCCTATCTTTACTCCTTCTATTTCTCTCTCTTGTCTAAGTGCTCTGGCTAATATTTCTAGTACTATGTTGAATAGGAGCAGTGATACGGGACATCCTTGTCTTGTACCTGATTTCAATGTAAAGGGTTTCAGTGTTTGGCCATTTAATATGACACTGGCTGTTGGTTTGTCATAGATGGCTTTTATCATATTGAGGTAAAGACCATCTATTCCAATTCTCTGTATGTTTCTTATCAGGAATGGGTGTTAGATTATATCAAAAGCTTTTTCTGCATCTATAGAAATGATCATGTGATTATTACGTTTGGCTCTATTGATATGGTGGATTACATTTATTGATGTACGTATGTTGAAACATCCCTGCATGGCTTGGATGAATCTTACTTGGTCTTGGTGTATAAACTCCTTGATGATTTGCTGCATCCTGTTTGCCAATATTTTATTGATGATTTTTACATCTAGATTCATTAGGGAGATTGACCTGTAGTTTTCTTCTTTAGTATGAAATTTCTCAGGTTTTTGGTAAGAGAGTGATATTTGTTTCCAGGAATGACTTAGGGAGAATTGCTTCCCTTTCGATTTCATTGAAGAATATGAAGAGTGTTGGCATTAAGTCTTCTTTGTATTTTTTGTAGAATTCTTCAGTGAATTTGTCTGGGCCTGGGCTCTTGTTTGTTGGTAGTGACTTGATTACATTTTCAATTTCATTAATAGAAATTGTGTTATTCAGCAGTTTTATATCTTCTTGAACCAACTTGGTGGTTCATATGTTTCTAGGAATCTCTCCATTTCTTCTGGGTTATTGAACCTATGAGAGTAGAGGTTTTTGAAATAATTGTTGATGATATTCTGTATTCCCACATGGTTGGTAGTGATTTCACCTTTTTCATTCTGTATTGCATGAATTTGTGTCTTTTCTTTCCTTTTTTAAATTACGTCAGCTAGGGGCTTATCAGTTTTATTTATTCTTTCAAAGAACCAACTCTTTGATTCATTGATTCTTTGTGTTGTTTTCTTAGTCTCTATTGCATTAATTTCTGTTCTGATCTTTTAATTTCCTCCCTTCTTTTGGATTTGGACTTGGCTTGCTCTTCTTTTTGTAGATGTTTGAGGTGTTATATCAGGTTGCTTATTTGTGTTTGTTCTGTTTTCCTAATGTGGGAACTCAGTGCAATAAATTTTCCTCTGAGGACTGCTTTCATTGCATCCCACACATTCTGGTAAGTTGTATTTATATTTTTGTTTGCTTGTAGATATTGTTTAATTTCTTCTTTAATTTCCTCTGTGACCCACTGATTGCTCAAGAGTGTATTATTCAATTTCCATGTGTTTGTGGGGCTTTTGCAGTTACTTTTATCATTAATTTCTAGTTTCATGGTGCTATGATCTTATAACATGCATGGGATAATTTCTGTTATTTTGCATTTACTTAAATATGTTCTTTGGATTAGTATATGGTCTATTTTATTGAATATCCCATGTACTGCTGAGAAGAATGTATATTCTGATGTTGTGGGATGGAAAACTCTGTATAGATCTATAAAATCCATTTGTTCACAGGTGTGATTCAGTTCTGTTATTGCTTTGCTGATTTTCTCTCTAGTTGATCTATCCCTTTGTGTCAATGGTGTGTTAAGTTCTCCTGTTATAATTGTGTTATTGCCTATTTGATTTTTCATTTATGTTAATACTTGTTTTGTGTAGTTGGGTTCTCTAGGATTTGGTGCATATATATTTAAGATTTTTATCTCTTCCTCTTGCAGTTTTCCTCTAACTAGTATGTAGTGACCTTTTTATCTCTTCAGACTATTCTTGGTTTGAGTTTCACATGGTCTACAAATAGAATAGCTATCCCTGCTTTTTTTTTGAGTTACTGTTGCATGGAGTATGGTTTTCCATCCTTTGCCTTTAAGTCTATGAGTTTCCTTTTGGGTTAGATGGGTTTCTTGTAGACAACATATGGTTGGATGTTGTCTCTTGATCTATTCTGCCAGTCTATGTCTTTTAATTGGTGAGTTGAGGCCATTTACATTAATTGTTATAACTGCCATATATTGGTTTATTATTGACATGTTATCTTTCTGTTGTTGTATCTTAACTTTCCATTCTGTTTAATTGTCTGTCTTGCCTAATGGTTTTTTCCTATGTGTATCTAGAATGTCTTTCAGTAGTCTTTGTAGGGTTGGTTTGGTGATCATGAAGTTCTTCAGCTGTTCTTTTCATGGAAGTATCTTATTTCTCCATCGATTTTGAAGTATGTTTTGCAGGGTACATCAGTGTGGGTTGGAAGTCATTTTCCTTTAGAATCTGAAACACTTCACTCTATGCTTTTTTTGACTTCTGTTTTTGTGTTGAGAAGTCATTTTCTGCCGTGATTCTGGTAGGTTTTCCTTAATAGGTGACCTATCTTTTCTCTCTAACAGCTATTAATATTCTGTTCTTATGTTGGATTTCTGGGATGGTTATTATTATATGCCTGGGTATAGTTTGTTTTGGTTATGGCTAGTTGGAGTTCTATATATTTCACTAATCTGTATGTCAGTTTCCATGCTCATGTTTGAGAAGTATTCAGCTATTACTTCTTGAAATAGCCTCTTGATATCATTTGTGTTATTCTCTTCTTTTTCATTTATCTCTATTAATCTTATGTTTTTTTCTTTGCATCATCTTGTACCCATTGAATTATTATTTCCTGATTTCTTGTTATTTTTAGAAGATCTTTCGTTTCCTATTCAATAGCTGCAATCTTATCTTCGAGGTCTGAGATTCTATCTTCACTTTCATTGAGGTGGTTTTTGCAACTTTCAATAGAATTTTTCATTTCCTGTATATCTCTTTGAATCTGCTTCATGTATTCTGTTTGTTTATTAAACTGTTCATCCAGGGATTCTATCATTTTGCTTTGTTCCTCTAATTTTTTTAGCTGTGTCTTCGTTAGATGCATCAGTATTTCTTTCACTACATTTATCATTTCTTCTTTTACTTTTACCTGGAAGATTATTTCTGATTTGAGTTCCCTCATGGCTTCCTGCACTTGCTTCTTTATTTCAGTTGATATCATTTCAGCCATTTCAGGTGTATGGCTAGTATTTTCTTTTATGTAAATGGCTTCTAGGTTTTCTTGGGATGGGCTGGAAATTTGAGATTGCATTGTGGTCTTTCAATTTGTCATTTTCCTATATTTCTGTGTTTCCAGCTATGTTCCAAAGCTGTCCCTGGATGTGTTGGAAATTACCTCCTGTGCCCTCCACTACTGGGATTAATGTGGCTTTGGCTCCCCTCGCGCGGTGGGCCTGGTTCCCCTGGTTGAATGAAGGTTGCTGGGCGAAATCTACTATAGCCTGCAGAACCTCTCAAGCCTAGTCAAGTGTTCTAGGGGCCTGGACAGTCACCTAGCCTCTTGGATCCATGGTCCCAAACTTTTCCTGGGCCTGAGCTGGTGAGCTACAACTCACCTTTTTGCTGTAGTGCAGGCCTGGCTCCCCTTTCTGTGGGTCTGGCTTCCCTGGTTGAATGAAGGTCACTGGGCATGGTCCACTCAAGCCTGCAGAACCTCTGGAGCCTATTCCAGTCCACTCTTTATTCTTGAACCTTTTATCACATGAGAAGGGCGGTGAGTATATGTAACCTTGTGTGCATAGACATTTCAAAATGAAAAACAACCTCAACCAAACTCTATTTCTCCTTTCCTTTGAGCTGGAAGAGTGATTGTAGATTAGCCTGTATTTTATATGAACAGCTTGGTGCATGTGGAATAGTCACTCTAGGAAGTTGAAAACTAAATTTAAAATTTGTTAAGAAATTCTGAAAGGACTACCTCAATGGCACACTCCAATGTATCCCTCTGGCCTAGTATGATGATGAGCCTCTGAAGAAACTGGATGGAAGTGATCTATCCTTAGTATTAAAGTATTTAGCAAACCAATCTTTATTCATTTGCAGCTCATGTGCACTAGTAGAAAAGATTCAGGTTGAATATTTTCTCTGTAATTTCACTGCTAATGTTCCTTTTCTTAACCCAAGAGAATAACCATTGGAGCAAGGAAGACTATGGCTATACATAAGAAAAAACATCAGATAGATAAAATGCTGGGTTTGACAATAATAGAAGACATTATGGGAGATTTGGGAAAGTTCTAGTTTTCTATTTTGTTTGCTTGTGTTATTATTGATATTTGTGCAAAGGAACTTTTTATAAGAAAAAATATAGGCTTATGAGAGACAGTTTGAATGATGAAAGATAAAACCATGTATTCCAGATAGTTTACTAGTGTGATTGGCGATCATTCACCTTGAAAACTCTCATCATTCTGCTGTGTGGTTTTCAGGTGATCCCATTCTTTTTTAGCCTTGCAACACTCAAAGTTTCTTTTTGTGCTGGGGAAGCACAACCTCCTTTTGTGCCTTAGAATTTAATCATTTTTACTGACAAGGTTCTGCACCTAAAATTTCCCCTTGGGCCTTATGATGCCTGAACATGCAATAAAATACTACAACTTTGGATTTTTTCAAACTGTTGTTTCAATGCAGAGATATTCCTCTATACCAGGTGTCCAAAATTTTAACTTAGCAATGATTTACAGCAATCTGTCATAGCTGGTGTGGGCCTTATCATGGTGAAGTGTGTGACAGAAGTGCTTATTGCTTAAATTTGTAGGTGTTTATTATGCTCACAGTATGTATAAAGTTAAAAGCTGACAATTGTACACAGAAAGGTGAGGAAAATAAACCAAAGAATGAGTGTAAATAGAGTAAAAACAATGAAGGTTAGAGGCTAGCAGTTGTGGTCAGAGTTTAGAGTCATTAGGGTCTGAAAGTCAGGACAAAGGAGATCTGGTGAAAATGAATAAATAGAAGAAAAAGACAGCAAAGACCTGTGGCAGAATATCATTTTAACTAATGGGATTTTTGCATTTCTTCCTTTAGTTTGTCACAGAGATAAACCAGATTCATATAAAGGCCTGAATGCAGAGACAGAAATAGTATTTCATACTGATAGAATACAAGTCAAATGTGTGTTGTCCATGAGTCATACTTCTGGGTCTTTCCTTCTTTATAAGAAAGTTGGACTCAAGTGATTATCCTAGAATTTTATCTGCTCTGGTCAGGAAAACATTTCATGGCTAGTCCAAGTTTTACAGTGTCAGCATCCGGGAAAACTCCATGTCAGTACTGTCATTCTGCCACCTTTCATGCTCAGTCTCTAGCACTGTAGATGACACTGCTCAAAAGGGTGGTTTTTGTGCTGCTGATTTGATCTTACCCAGTGGTAATGCTTTCTAAAGCTGATGCATCAGGCTCAAATTGACAGTGTTACCACATGGTACAATAATATATAGTCAAGCAAGCTTTTCCATCGTGCTTCTTATTTCAAAAACAAGTACTCAGGAAAGATGTCTGAGTTTTCAGCATTTCCAGGCAGTCATTCCAGGCAGGCAGTCCTGTATCATTTATTCTTATAATATGATGACAAGTTCCTATTCTAACCATACAATCATATACTATTTTCTTCTCTCATTGATTGTGGAGCTTAAAGTTACCACAACTTTAGGAAGCATTTTTCTGATGGACCTAGTCTAGTCTCCTACAAGCATAATAATCCTCTTCTCTCAAAAAACATTTGTTATGTTTTGATTACTGCATTCTATTTCATTCTTGTGTTTGTTTTGAAGGTTTGAGTACACTTTCTCTAATGAAGAGTAAAATATGAGATCTTTGATGCAAGGACAATGTCTAATCTTAGCTACAAATCTAACATCTCAAAATTTGCTCAGACAGTATATGTAAATAGGTAATATGAATAGTCTTGACAGATGAGAGAGCAATACAGCATATTTGGTAAATGCAAATGGTAGAACTGAGTTCCTATTTGGGTTCTGCCATTAATTAGTTGTATGACCTTCCTGAATGTAGTTGCTTCATGAGCTGGGCACATACAGGATGTGCACACTCCTGTAATCCCAGCACTCAGGAGGCTGAGACAGGCAGATCATTGCAAGTTCGAAGTCAATCTAGGCTACAAAGTGAGCCCAGTCCAGCCTGAACTGTATAGTGAGACCCTGTCTCAAAAAGACCAAAAAAAGTAGTTGCTTCATGTGAAAAAGGAGAATATTACTACCTACTTCCCAGTGTTTTATTAAAACAGTTCTTTTTAAGTAACTCGCATAAAGTGGTTTGCACAGTACTGAGCATATAATGAATATTCAACACATGGTAGCTAATAATATGGTTGGTGTTCATTTGAGTTAATTATTCCAACCACAGAGCTCTTATCTCCACAAATACTGAAATTGGTAATCTGTGGCTTTAGCCTGCCCCACCACTTTTAGTAGTACAGATAAGCTACTATCTCTAGCATAATTTTCACTTTTCATCTTTCTCTCTTCTCCATTCTCTCCCTTTCCTTATTTACATCAACCCTCCTAGATGTCTTATTTCTATATTATTCCTAATTTTCCCTGTTCTGTTCAGGATATAGATCTAATTGTATGGTGGGTATCCAGGAGTTTTGCTAAGGTCTCCTGATTTCAATGGTCACCTGGGGTTAAAGAAAGTTCTTTGTATATTCAGAGTTTTTCACTCAAAAATGAAGGCATGGCTGTATGAAATAAAGTTGAATCTAGATGACAACAGTATGTGGGAATGGTAAGTATATGTACATATGTGTCTATCTGAGTTTATGTAAGTTGATATATCAGTGATTTTGTGAGACTTTGTCCTGTAGTGCAAATCCTGGAGCTTTTCATTTTATAAAAAGCAAGTATAGGAAGTGAAAAGATTATAATTTTTGTCTTATTTTTAATAATTATAATTGTAATTAGCTGTATTTGTCAACTTTACTTTTTTAAGGCTTGAGACTTTGGACCCCCTTAAGGAAGTTATGTTTTTGTAAAATACCATCACATCATTTGTGTTATTTTTCAGTAGGGCAGATTGTTGATGGCCAAATCATATTGAGTTAGTTTCAATCACAAAACACATATTTTGTGCTGGATTTGATGCTATGAAAGTTACAAAATAAGTAAGGGAATTCCCCTATCCTCCAAAGAGTTTGGCTAGTATCAAGTGGATAACTGGATTTTCCTAATTAGGTCAAAGTTCTCCTAAATCTAGTGTAGTCAATATCCCCATGGAGACAATGAAAAACTGCCTCTCAGCTGTTAAGCTGAGAGAAGTATAATTGACTAATAACCCTAGAGGTTAGCTCTGAGTCTACAACTGTATTAGAAGCCACATTTCTCACAGGCCTCTCCCAAGCAATGATTGAACATGTCAAGGACAATACAGCATCCCATTCCTAGGAGATGGATGAAAACTCAGATGGGTGATTTTCCTCTTGGAATCTCTATTGGATTTGCCCCAAATTAGAATTGCTCTGCAATTTAAGCTTCTTGGTAACTAACCCACTTTCAAGTCCTCTTCTCCACAAATGCCTCAATTATATCACAACCCAAACTTTCCTTATCTTACTTCCACTTTCATTCCCTAATCCCCCTCAATAAATCTCTTTCATATCTGATCCTGCCATGGAATCTGCTTCTCAGGGGACTAGAATCAACACATCTCACAACTCCATCAGCAACTTTTCGGTATGGTTTGGTAAAAAAACAGGTCTAATAATCAGACCCGTGATTCAGTAGCCCTGAAAATAAAATAAAATAAAATTCAGTTAAATTTAAGAAAATGTTACTATCATTCTCTGAGACTATTGTCAGATCAGTAAAATGAGTTTTTTTAATCTTTTTTTTTTTTTTGTACCAGGGATCGAACTCATGTCTGTGCACTTGCCAGACAGGTGCTTATGTCACTGAGCTAAATCCCCAACCATTTGTAAAATGAGTTTTATAATATTATCTTGCATGACTATTGGGAAGAATCATCATAATATGGTCAAATCCATATAGAATGGTAAGCACTTGATGCTTTTATTTTTTATTAATGAGAAAATGCTTTCCTATTAGGGAAGATTCTATGAAGAAGCTTTTTAAATGAATGATGAGGTTTTTCATTAATAAAAACATAGATAATTTGCAAAAGAAAACCTAGGCTTCTTCTAGTGCTCATAATTGTGCATTTGATTTCTGATAGAGTGATGAGCAATGGAAAAGTTTCAGTAACTCTGGAAAATCTGCCCATGGCTCAGAATGCTATGAACATGTGTGGCCTACCTTGCCTGGAGTTATCTTGTGCTGATAGAAGACAAGAATTGGAAGATCAGGAAATTTTATTGAAGAAAAGGAATGGGGAATAGGAATGGGGATTAGGAATTCCTCCTGAGAGACAGGAGGGGTTCTGAATGTGTTGCCAGACAAAAATTATTTAAAAATAAAATAATGGAGAGTAAGAAAGTAAAGTTCAAGTTTTAAGATGCAAAATAATCATCAAAACTAAGTTATGGTTATGCTTACTCACCCTCGTTAACTTCATGAGGTCTGTGCTACTATAGAAAATGTATTATGCAATGTAATTTATATATGAAAGGAAAGATGAGAAGATGGACTCTGATTCTCTCAAAGCTGTATCTCTTTGACAGGGTAGAGTGCTGTACTGTGGGGGGAAGCTGTTAGGTGTTTAACATTCTTGGCACAGAACCATTATACTCTTTTCTGTTTTCCAAGGCAACAAAACAAAACTGTGATTGTTCCTTTGGCAATAGGCATATGCAAGCTGTTCACCAAGTTTGTGTACTTTACTGAGTGTGGAGAATTCCTGTGAAGCCCCTGAAAGGATAAAGGAAGGAGTACTGCAGCAAAATTTCCAGTTCAGTAAACCTCCAAATGCCAGTGTTGGCTCACAGCCTAAGGCTTAGGTCAAGGAGAAACATCATACACCAAATCTCAATACTGGATGAAGAAAGGCAACAAGCTGTTGAAACATAGCTTATTCTTTTTTGATTCCTAAGTTATCATTTTCTGAGTAATTGGTAGGAAATATTAAATATTAAAGAATGCCAAAGAGAGATTCTGAGATGATGGTAGGAAAACATAACTGAAAGCTATTTCCAATATGTAACCCAGAATACCATGGCATTTTTAGCTCTCCCTTCTGTGTTTTCTGTGTTTCTTGATTTACAAAAAAAAAGTCAAGATTTAGCCACCAGATTTAAACAAGGTCATCTCTGTTCAATTGCCTAGTCCTCCAATAATATTCACTGAGGACCTAATTCTGTTAGCCATAATTCTTTAATTGAATTAATTTCCTTAACCAGCATCAGTCAAATAAAAGACACAGAGAAGAAGAGAAGATTCTAACAATGACCCTAAGTCAATAAAAGACCCCAAAAAACCAATTAAATTATCAAGTAAAGATGAAATGATGTCCACTATAGTTTTAGTGCTTAGTATATTTGGTTTATTTTAAACACCTTGATAAAAATAGTGATTTTCTCTCTCTCTCTCTCTCTCTCTCTCTCTCTCTCTCTCTCTCTCTCTCTTTCTCTATCTATCTATATATATGACTCTCATTTAACTACTGTTTATTTTTTGGTTAAACAGAATGGAGCATATTGCTTTCAGTAGTGAATACAAGTTAATAAGAAATTAAAAATATATAAGTTATGCTTACATTACAATATAGACCATTTTTCAGCATACTTGATTTTGATATGTAGAGAGGTTACAGAGTGATAGGAACCAGTGCTAGACAGTGTAGAAAATATTCCTGTGAATGAAAATGGTGATGTTCATGGATCAGTGAGAGAAACTCGGACCTCAGAATATTTCTGTCATCTCTGAAGGGAAAAGTCATGTACTTACACTGAAATTTCTCACATGACTTGAGTTTGAAGAATATGCAACAGGAAGTATATAATCCTTAAGGGTACACATTTCCACCACTCCCCTTCAAGGAAAAGAGGAAAGGTATTTCAAGTGTTCTCAGGTCTTTGCATTATTCAGAAAGTAAGGAGGTAGAGTGAAGTATTACAGTGAATCATCAGCATATTGGTAGAAGAGCAGTTTCCCAAGTAAGGCAGAGGGTGGGAGAAGCCAACAAAATGTGCCTTTCCCTACATAGCCATGTCAGCCACAGGGTGCTCTTTAGGCTGGTCCAGGATTTCTCTTTCTAAATTTTTAAAAATTAGTACATAATGAATACATTTGTCATGGAATGTATATATATATATATATATATATATATATATATATCACATCTTAATTATTTTTATGTCTCATTTTCCTCATTTTCCTTCATTCTCTCACTCCTCCTATCCTTATATCTCTCTTTGGCATTCTTTAATATTTAAGGTTGGATAATTTTTTTATAGTTGAAGGCTTTTGTGTGTATTACAGGATGTTTAGCAATATACTCAGCCTCAATTCATGAAATGCCAGTAACACAACTATCTCTATTGTGAGAACTAAAAATGACTCTAGATATTGTCAAATTTATCCTTTCTTGAGAGTCACTGGTTTTTAGAGATATATAGAGACACACTGTTATGGTAATGTTGGGCAAATTCACTTGAATAGGGTAGTCATATTCCAGCTATGATTCTGCTAGGGGGTAAAGTCAAAGTTTTCCATGTGTTTTCATGAATTTGTTTGTATGCATTGTGAGCAATGTTATTGAAATTCATATTCAACATCTTTTTTTTTGCCAAATCAGTCTGGTGGGACTTTGTGAAGATATTTTTTATTTGTTGAAAAGTGAAACATTTTTCCCAAATCGCCTCTTTATGGAAATAATAATACTGCTCTGTCCTTCTTGAAGAAATTTGGCATTTTACCCTGAATTTAATTTTTTCCCAATCTCCTCTGTAAATAACAGCACATTTGCATACTGCCTGTTTTATAATAGAGATTCATGAGTATCAGTATCCAAACATTTAATGGAGCTGAAAAGATCACATAGGATCAAACTATAATTTTAATCTCTTCAGTACAGGGCTTAGTCCTAAATTATATTACAAACCCAGGGGATCAGGATAAATGTGAAGAGATAAACTATCAGTAATTCAGAAATAAAATTATGTTGATATAAAATTATGTTGATAAATTGTATTGCTTTAGAAGCAATACACATAGCTTTCTTGTGAACTGCAGTGTTAAGGTAGAAGTTCTCAATTGACTTGCTACATTTTATGGGTCAAATATTTCTAAAATTGTTTATGACTTTCTTAATCCTTTGGCACCCATTGTTCCTTAGGTTTTGAAAAAATGTTACTTTATTATTTGAAGGCCTTACACTTTCCTTCTGTCATTCCTTATATTTGGGTTACTAAGCAAGGTTACCATGGAAGGTAGATTTAGAATTCAGAAATATAACCTTTGCCTTAGGTTATATAAATTGCTAAAACTTCCTCTGTCAGTAGTATTTTGAGTATCTTTTTCCATTATATAATGGCACATTTAACTCCATGAAGACAAGGGGGAAAATGGGTTATCTTTGTGTACATGAGAAATAATTCCGCTACACAGTTCAACTCCTTAGTGAAATAATTGTTTTAAGATTAAGATAGTTTACTGGAATTTATCTTCAAGAAAAGGAAGAGTCTGGTTTTTAAAAATATTCTTGACCTTATAAGCCTAGGTAGATATATACTTTTTTTTTCAATTAGTGTTTTACTTGTATGATTATTTGGCATGAAAGAAAATAAGAGTGTTTTTCTGATTATAAAGCTATCCCAGATCACAGATGATAAACAGTCAGAAAATATGCTGAAAAAGAGAAATTCAGGGGGAACTGAGATTGTTCAGCCCATACAAGAGCTAGATAAATGGTGACACAGTAATAATTTTCTCAGATATGGAGGACCATCATTAGTGCCAGATACACCCCATTTGCAGAGAGGATGATTGTACAGGAAATGATACTACTATGTAACAGAAAAAAGGCCAAGAAAGATTTTAATTGCAGTAATGGCTGTCAAGCATCATAGTGCATTACTTCAGAGGTTGTGAAATTACCACTGAGTTTTACATTTTGGTTATAAATAGGATTAGCTTCCATCTTGTCTTAATATTGTTTGAGCTAACACTTTGCTTGAAGATCAGGAAAAAGGACAAAATAGTATCTCGAGAATTTTCTTAGTTCTTTGCTTCAATGAAGTCTGCCTTTGTGTATTATTTGTGTGATGTGCTTAAGATGTTCATTTTGGAGTATTTACTTTGCATGTATTTCCACTTAAAGAAATTTCGATGTCTCAGTTTTTCCTAGTAATGAAAATTAAAATAACATTTCTATTATCATGAATTTTTGTAAACTGTAACTCTGCCTCACTTTCCTTTCTCTCTCTCCTCTTTCCTATTTTGTTAATTTTCTCAACTTTTACTTTTATGTCTACTCACTTGAAAATACCTCAGTATGGGTGCAGGTTTTGCACAGCATTTATCACATTGAATGGTTTAGTCCAATTTAAAAGCTAATTATCATTTTATCATTTCCAAATGTGATTACACATGAAAAAATATTGGCCCATACAATTATAATTTAGTATAATATTTTTACTTTACTTTCACTGAGTAGTGTTTTAAAGTCATGTATAATGTGTCTATGTCAAAATAACCATTTTCTGAAGTCATTTTAAGACAAGCAATAGCCAGGGCTAGAAAAAGAAACTGTCATTCCATTTAATAGGCAACCTTAAATTAAAATTATCATTTATTTACTCAAATTGGTTTTTGTTTTATTTTGTTTTGCTTTGTTTTGTTTGGTACTGGTTGTGCTGGTGAAATGTAGGTATATGATCTGCTTGTGTCAATGAAAAAATAATAGATTCATTCTGTTGTAGCAAGAACCCGTCAAATACCAATGTTTTCTCGCTACATAGAGAAAAATAATTAAATTAATTAGCTTGACACTAAGGTCCTTCTCTTGGGCTTTTCTCTCTGTTGTTTTGATCTTTCAGAATAGTTCATCTATTTTAATTTAACTATTGGAATCATGTTGTGCTTATGCTAAATGTTACTCATTGATTCGTTGCTTTCTACTAGATAGGAATTATCAGCCTTTCCATCTGCCAAATCCTCCTCCTCAGTTCCTCTCATCTTTGTCAATGCAGATTCTACTTACTTATAACACCAAAGACACTGGTTTAAGTGTTCAAATTGCTTAGTTGACATAGTGTTTACAGGGACTCATGAGTTAGGCATTATCACTTAGTGTTAACTTCGAATAGCTTCTTTTTCATGAGACATTATTTAAAGAATTGAAACCTAGTAATATTCCTTTTTCTGAATTCATAATATATAGTACCTGCTGTTTTGTCATCTACTAAAGCACTGAATCGTATTTCATATTCTCTCATATACTATCATTCCCATAATTAAACTGTAAATCTTCAAAGAGAAGAGCTGAGTTTTATACTAGTTTGTATATTATAGTAAATGTAAAGTACCTAGTAAGCTCACAATAAAGATAGTACTCTATGGAAGGATGAACAGATGAACAGGAGGGATGACCAGAATCATATACACTTGAATCTTGTAGCAACAATATGTTACTGCTTCACTAATGAATACTGTATTTATTGTGTATACAAAAATAACATGCTATGATCTATGAAGATAAAAGAGAAGGGATTATTTTTTAAAGTCAGTGAGTTTAGGAATTTAGGCAAAAGGACTTAAACCATATCTAATATAACAATTTTTATACATCTCAGGCTATGTGGTTATGTTTTTCTCTATGCCTTTTTGCATTTATTCCATCCTTTCTTTTGTTTTCTGCTAATTTTTTCTTTTAATATTCATAGAGTAGTTATTTTTCTCAGAAGTATAATGATCTGAAAGCATAGAAAATGATGAGAAAAACCTGTTCCCTTCCTCACCCTCCAATAATTATTATGCGTATAAAATTATCTAGAAAGTGTATCTTTATAATTGCTTAAGATAAATAATGCTCCCTCTTCAAATTTTAAATGCTTTGATTTAAGAGAACAAAGGTCATCCAATATTTTGTATATACATGTATTATGCAAGGAAGCAGGGAAGACGAGTTAGGAGGCTGAATATTAGTTATCTTTAAAGCTGATTTTCAAGCCTTATTTTGTGATACCCAATACACACACACACACACACACACACACACACCCCTTATACTATAGAATTGAAGTGACAAGTAACAAATGTTCCCAAAGTAATCCATAAATGAACAAAAAGCCACTGGAATCTTCAAAGCAAGCCTTGGGGATTCCATGCTTTATTTGTGAGTTAATTATCTTTTGAGTTGATGTTGGAAACTTAGTGTTCAAAATGTTTGAACTCTTTACTCCAGAATAATTTTGTGAAATATTATAAACTCCTGTCAATATTTCTAGAGACAAGAAGAAGGAAATAATTTAGTCTTCTTTTCATCTACCTAAGTGAGGGAACAAGAGCTAGTTTTTCTTTTAGGTCATTTATCTCCTCTCAAAGTCAATATTCCATAGACTCATACTCTACTATTCTTTTACGTTTCCTGATCTCTTATCTTAGTCTGATAAACATGAAGTTTTAAATCTAAAATTAAGATTGTTTTCTTTGATATTTTGAATATCCAGCATAAATATGAATTGTGTCTATATTATTCAACAAGTTAACAAAATGCTTGCCTTAGAAGTTTCATCAAATATGGTCTTTTTGTCTATTTTAAATTAGAATATTCCCCATTAAATACTTTAAATGCCAGTCTTTTCTTGTCTTCCTTCATTTTTTTGTACAAACATCTGTTTTCAAACAAGCTAAATATAGTTCCATTTTTCTTCTGCAAATAAGCAAGTTACACTATAACAGTACATCCAAGATCATGTTTCTGGCATTTACAAACTCCCTAATTTAGTTTATTCTCTTACTTTTCAGAATATATCACTATATGGCTCACAGAAATGCAACTTTCTTTCCTCTTTTCAATATTTGGACTGAAATAAAATGAATTTGGACATCCTTAAGACCTAGGTACAAATCAATCTTCAATTTATTTGGTCCTTTCTTTCTAACCTACCTAGCCCATTGATGTACAAATTCTGGGATAATGTTGGGCAGATACTTAATAGATATATGGAACTTCAACAAACTTTTGATTGAAATGGGGTAAAATCTTCATGTAGTTCTGAGATAATAGCTTTTTCAATATGAATAGGCAGACTGACAACTTTCCAGTTGGTATATTATAATTATATTTGCATGCTTTCTTCTACTATAAGCCCAACATAATGAAAGTAGCATTAGATTATTCTTCTGACTACCTACTCAACAGTTCTGTTGCTAACAGGTGTCCAAGTACAATAATTCTTTACAGAACAAAAGAATGTGTCTTAGGGTAGTAAATCAGGATCCAGGGACTAAACACCAATCTTGATTTGTATGAGTACTGTGTATGGGGCACCACATTTCTCCCACCACACTACTATACATCCCATTTCACCTCCACTTATCCCATTCTCTAGACGTATGTATTTTATTGAATTACAAAAGAAGCATTTCTGTTCGAATTCTGAAATTATTTTCTGTATTGCAAATTACTTAGTGACTTTTGGCTTGTGGGGCTTTATATCATTGTCCAGACAATATGTTGCCCTTATATTGCAATGAATTTGTTTGGCTACAAAAAGATTATAAAGAAACTCAAACTTTTTTACAATTATCACTATCACATCAATGTCAAAGTACAAAATAGAACACAGTTTTGATGGAGAATCTATTTACTTTTTCAACCATAATGTGGGTTCTTTTAAATAGCATGAATCAATCAGTAGAAAGTGTAGTTATATTATCACTGCTTCTTTCTGATTTTTTGTGGGGGTGGTTGGGGATTGAACTCAAAACCTCACGCTTGACAGACAGGAGATAAATCTCCAGTCCTCTTTCTGATGTTTTATCACTCTGACAGTGGTATTTTGTTATTTAGATCAGATTATTGGCATCAGCTTGGTATATTTGATAGCAAAGTCTTTATCATTGCATTTTTCAGGTTATTTTCTGAGTTGAGATATTGGGAGGTTGACCTGTAACTTTCAATCTAATTTTTTATATTTTAATACAGTTTCATTATCATATAAGGTAACAATAGATGAGAGAGTGTAAATGAGTTTTATATATATATATATATATATATATATATATATCCCATTTTTTTGTATGCAGTGTATGCAGTGGAGGGAAAGAGATGAAAGAAAAACAGCTGACATACGTTAACATTATAACAACCTATTTTTTAATTAGTTTTAACACTACCCAACAGAAGAAAAAGGATAAAACTTATTTATTAAACATATTTTATACAAATCACTATGATAGGTGCTCTGGGAAATTATGGGGTGTGTGTGTGTGTGTGTGTTCTATATAGATAGACATACATATTCACACACATATAATATATACATATACATTATATACATATATAATATGTATACATATACATGTGTGTATATATATTCTTCAGTATGATTTTTCATATATACCCTGTCTTTGCTTTCTTTTCTTGCAGAGACCATGAAACCTAACCCATTACTTCTTTGGGTACCTGTTAAGAACTGTTATAGTTTTTGTAGGCCTTTGTGGCAATACCTTTTGTTCAAAAAGTAGTTTGAGTCTCTCTTCTCCTTTCACAGTGTAGTTTACAAGTTTTACATAGGGTATCACAGTTTCCTGTCTTTCAAACCAGCGGTCTTGCAATTAGCTGCATGAGGAACACTAATTTAGTTCTAAAGGAAGCAACAACTCCCTCTTCAGAATGAATTATGTTGTTCTTGTTTTTCTATTTTTGACTTGCCCCAGACTCATGGATCACACATAGGTGACATGTAACTGTCCACTGATATGCCTGACTATGACAAACAATTTTACATTAATTTCTACTTTTGCAAATAGGATCCATTCCTTCCTTGTCATATTTACAAGCCCTACAAAAATCTACCATCATCTCCATTACTATGAAAACTGTGACTACCACTGCTAAAACTCTCATACACACATATACTGAAATACACACATGTACCACACTCATGCTATTCTTTTTTTAAATTTTTTAAAGAGAATAAAACAAAAGAAGACAGATCTAAGCAGATCAGAACAGAACAGTGTAAGCAACACAGCACTTCACAACAAGACAATTGGATATTAACAGTAGCTACAATAATGTCTCTTTCTTTGAAATAGTTGAGCTTAGCTTTACACACAATAATGTCAAACATAACAAATTAGAATAAGCAACTCAAGAGAATGGAAATATTCCAAGACATTCTGAACCAAATAACCAAAGATGAACAATGGCTGCTATATTATCTCATTTTACATAAAAATTTTGTTTTTACTATCATACATATTAAAATCCAATAAGACACAACATGATAGAACCAATGGTAATAGAAAAACAAGAGCATGGTAGGACTTCAGAGAGAGATGATGTTAAATCAACACTGGCTACCATATTGTCTTGTCCTCAAAGTAACTATTCATATGATCACATATATTAAGATCAAACAAAACAGAATAAAACCATTTGAACCAATGTATGAAGACATAAGACATCAAAGCAGTATAATGATGAACCATGATTTCCATAAAATCTTCTGTACTCTTACCATTTCTTCCACTAGGGAGATTATACAGTATTTTTACATGTGAGTTTGATTTATTTCACTTATGCATATAGATTCAAGATGCATCCATTTATTTATAAATATCTCAATGTGATCATTCTTTATAGCTGTGTAGTACTCCATTGTATAAAAGTACCATAATTTTTTTATCCATTCCTCAGTTGATGGGCACTTAGGTTGTTTCCAAGATCTGGCTATTACAAATTGTGCCACTACTCTATTCTTGACAAGAAAATGAAGATATATGGTTATGGTAAAATGATGTTTTCTGTGATACCCATTTTAAAAATTAGGGGCATCTTTATTCATTCTTAGCAGTTGTACTCTTATTACAAATATTATGGTTTATATGTAAAGTGTTCCCTCAAAGTTTCATGGGTTCAGAGATGGGGATTTTGGAAGGTAATGTGATTGATGGAATAATCTATTCATGACTTCATAGCTGAATATTCTGTTAGGAGATATGGCTTGGTCAGAAAAGAAGGGTCACTGGGGGGACACGATCTGGAGTGGTGTATTCTCATCCCCACCTTCTCCCTTCTCTTTTTGCTTCCTGGTTACCATGACTTGAAAAATTTTCCAATGCTATGGAAAATTTTTTACCATGTTTTTTCTATAGAAAATTTCTTACAGAATCTATGGAAACTATGAGCCAAAATGAACCTCTCCTCCTTTAAGTTGTGGTGTGTGGTCTCAGGTACAAGAAAGTGACTAATACATTATGAATCTCTCGTCTAGAATTTTATTCTGAATTTTTTGAGGCTAATTATACTTTCAGCCATTTCAACTTTTGGCATAACAAGCTCTATGTGTCTATACCAACTGTGGATAGTGTAAATATTCTGTTTAATTTTTACAAATCAATTTACAGAATTCTCTTTTGTATTTTCTCAGATAATGTGGTAACCTTTGTAAATCTATCTGTATCTTGATGTTGTAAATATCTTCCTCACTTAGAGATATAGTGTGCTGAACTTGGAAGATATGACCCACTTACTTTTAACTCCCAGTAGTATGTTTAGCCTGTAATGGTGTATTAAGATACTTGAATAAATATTATCATCAAAATCATAATCCCGTTTTCCTTGTAAAGTGATGGTACATTATGTTAGAGGCATCAAATAATACAATAGTATTTTGAAATACATTATATTATAATGAAGCTGACCACATAACACTTACATTACCATACTATTAGCTTTTGTGAACTATTAAACTACATTAATACTACCTAAGACCCAAATTTTCCCCAGAAAAATACATGGACTAAAAGTTCAGGAAAAAAAATCCATTCTAGGTCTTGGTTATTTACATAATTTTAAGCCAAGTTTCCCAAGGGTGATTAACATGCTAATTGTTATGGCTTGTATCTGGAGGGTCCCCCAAAGCCTCTTGTTCTAATAGGTGAGGCTTTTTGGAACTGGCTGGATCTAGGGTGCTTGTTACTAGGATTAAGCTTGGGTGGTTCTAAATTAATCCACTGATTGGTTTTGCATAGTTGTGAGTAACTATAATGGGAAATCCCAACCTGGGTGTGGATGATATCACCCAGAAGGCTGGTAGTCTGAATGGAGTACAAATGAATAAAAAGAAGGCAGACTCACAACTTGCAGCTTGCTGCTGCTGCTTTGCTATTTCCTGTCTACTCTGTCATGAGCTGTTTCTTTGGCTATGCTGCTATGTTATGCTGTCCTGCCATGGAGCTAGCCAACTGTGGACTGAAACCTCTACAGTCTGTGAGCTAAATAAATCTTTTCTTTTTTTTTGTTACATGGTAGGTGTTTGTATTTTGTCTCAGCAATGAGAAAAGTAACTAAGACACTAGTGAAATGTTGCTAGTGTTTGTGGCAGTAGTTACCTGTGCATAAGAGATTGTGGCATGATTCATAATTGTCAAATAGTTTTGAAACAAGATCTCATTAACATGCTCAAGCTAGCCTCCAACTTGCAACCTTCCTACCTCAGCCTTCCAAGTAAGTGAAATAACAGATATACCCTATAATACCTGACATAATTCATGTTGGTTAAGGGATCTTCCAAGTCATTATTTTCACTGAAAGATACAAAAATGTAGGTAGTTTTGAGATCTCTAACCAGCATTATTATATATTACCTTTCAGCTTTCCAGTTCCTACAAGCTGATTCATGGAGCAGTTTACCACTTTCAAATCAGAAAGAATTAGAACAACTTTATTTCTTTTATTCTCATTTGAAATTTGAGTTGTTGTAAGACAATTCCCGCTAAAATTAATTAAAAATATTCTATAATCTCCATGCATTTGTTTCATTTTTTTCTTTTCTTCAATAAAGATAAGGACTTTAAAATTATGTTATACTTTTAATGATATATCAGTATTAAGACATTTAATTAGACCACCTTCATTTAAAAAAAACAGTATAAACAAATGATTACATTATTATCTAGTTGTTTAAATATACTGTGAACTCTAAAATATGGGGTTTTTTGCTGCTACTTGGAGAAACTTTCCCTATATTAGCAAAATCTTCAAAATTTGGATTCTCTCTCATTTCCTTTGTTTTCTCTTTCTTCTGATATATCCTTAATCTTCTACCAAAGCCAATGACAAAAATGTCATTGCCTTAGTCTGCTTTTACTGCATGTACATCAAGTTTTTTTTCTGAAACTCCCATGCTAATTAGTGTAGATACTGTGTACATGTCATCTCTTTATGCAGTGATTCTACATCTTAGGCAGATCTCTCAATAGTTTCACATGCAAAATTACAAATTTTTGAGTCATCATGTTTTCATTCTTAGGGTGATACAGAACTTTGTATTGATGAATTGAATTCTATGGTACTGATATCTGATATGTGACTATTGTGCATTCTATCAAATGAGCATAAGACAAGATACCCAGTATAAACTGGAATTTGTCAAGATGGTACTTTTGGGAACTTTCCACAATTTCTTTGAAATTCCTCCCCTTAAGAGTTGGGAAACTAATTTTCTTCCCTTTGAGCATACCACAGTAGGCTATTCGTATCACTGAAAGTTCTAGGTTTTTTATCACTGCCTTAAAGTCTCTGTTGGTCTTAACACTTCTAATATATGAAGCACCTTGAAAATGGTGTGTCTCCTTGGAGACTACATCATAAAAGTTGCTATGACTTCTTGCTCACTGTAGAATGCTCACTGTTAGGAAAGGTCATGACCTAAGTACACTCAGGTAGCTTATAGAGAAATCTAACATGGTGAGAAACTGAAGTCTGCTAACAGCTATGTAAATTATTCACCTTCAAGAATATCCTGAGGCTCTAATTAAGCCTTCAGATGACTGTAACCTCAGCCAAAATTTTGACGGAAGCCTCCTCAGGAACACTGAGGCACAACTATCCAGCTAAGTCATTCACAAATTCCTGACCAAAAGAAAGTGAAATAATAAATGCTTGCTATTTTAAGACACCAATTTAAGGTAATTTGTTACATAAAAATATGTAGTAAGCCACTAATAGGTATAAGCAATTAGATTGTCTTATTGTTGTGGGATTTCTAAGAAAGTAGAGAGACTAAGAGGGATTTTTCAGTAGAACTTTAATGATGCACTGTCCCAGCAACTAGAAATGCTCAAACCTATGCTGGGCCCCAAATCAAGGAGGGATCTCTGTTCATACCATTTGTGACATCAAGTAAGTAGGGATACAGAAATGAAACAAAGGCAATCATCCTACCAGCTGACTCTATCATAGCCTGGAAGGAAAACACATCTTGTGCATCTCAGGATGCTAGGATGACATAAAGCTTGTTTGTAACCCTATCTGTTAGCTTTACCAGTCTTGATGCCTGGTATTTCCCCTCTAAAGGTGGGAGATGCCTATTAGGGCACTGCCTGAAGTTTCTCCCTCATCAATGAGAAAAGTACAGGACCATGGTGAGAAAGAATGTTCCTAAGGGAAGGGTTGCCCAAAGAGTTGCTTTTCTAAGCTGGGAAAATTTTACAGAGGGAAAGTCTAGATTTCTCTCTGAGTTCTGCTTTGATATTTCTCAAATCCTTGCACCCTTCCTTTTTCAGCCTTCCAAGTAAAAAGAGCTCAGGGTATTTTTATATGATACTTACCTATATTTCATAGGAGCTAGTTCAAGATAGCAACTAAAAGTACTTTTATGCTTGGATCCTTGTCTGAGTAGTTATAACTTAAAGAGCTAAGGATTATACGAATTGGAATTTAATTATCCTGTGTGTGTGTGTGTGTGTGTGTGAAAATTTAACCATCTTAGCAAACCACCATGTTGTACTTTTTTATATCATTTGAGAGAACTAAACCAAAGTCAGAAAACCTGTTACATTTTTATGGATGAACTTCTACAATACTTGACCTTTTTCAAAATTATACCCACAACAATACTATTTAACAGAACTTTTTATTAAAAGGACAAATAACAAAATATTTTCTTTCATTTTGACAGATTAGAAGATTAGTTTCACTGTAAATTATTTACTGAGAGACTGAAATAAAATATTGACTCAATAGCTGTATATATGTTTTTTTAGCTTGATTTATTTTTTTCTCTTTTACTTTTCTCATGATGAGTTTTTGCCTTCTTCAGAAAATGTGAAGCACAAAAAAAGAAATGGTTATTAACTTGTCCCAATTTGATAATCCATTTCAAATAGCTTTAAAAGGAGCATTATTTTAATAGAAAGTTATATCACACAATTTATTTGATTACTGTGTGGTTTTTGTAATGTTTCAAACAACCTGTAAATAAAAAAAATTGTTAGTTACGTAGGAGCCAAAATACTGTAGGATTAAAAAAGGAGAGAGTGGACCTGTGATATAGCTCAATGGCATAATCACCTACCTGAAAAGCACATGGTCTTGAGCTCAATTCCTGATAATAAAACAAACCAAAAAAGAGGAGAGAGAGAGAGAATTATTTGGTAGATTTTGTTCACTCTTTTATCTGTATTCTAGTTGTTCAAGTTTTCTCAGTTTCATATCATAAACAAGTACTCATCACTAAAGGATAGAAAAAGGGTAAATGTTTTACACTATTCATGTATCAGAAAGCCTGGATTCTCCTACACCCCAAAACTAATCATGCTTCCATATTGCCAAATACCTGAGACTTTATTTCTTGGATGATAAAGGTAAGCATTACACTGTCTTTGTCTTGCCACCTCCTTTAGTATTTTTTCTATCCAAAGAGATTTTTCCAATTAGAGCAGTTGCATATTCGTATGCAAGTACAAGAAATAATATGGAAAGCAACTATGTACTTTAACCTAATTAACCATACTGGTAAAGACTTCTAGAACTAAAGGAAAATATCTTAACCTGATACTGACATTGATAAACTACCATGACACAAAATGGTTCTATCCTAATAAAGATTCTTCAAACTTCTGTTTTATAGCAAGACCTGATTTCTCTGTACTCTAACTTCTTACCTCCTGGCAACCACTGAACTTCTCTCCATTTCTATAAGTATGTCATTTTTAGAATGTTATATAAATGGAATCATACAACATATAACCGACCTTTTTGGACTGGCTAATTTTCATTGGCCTACCTTCTTGGAGGTCCATCAAGTTTATATGTTAATCAGTAGTTTTGTTCAATTTTATTGTTGAGTAGTACATGGTGGAATATATTGTCAAAGCTTGATTAACCATTTTGAATTGAAGGGTATCTAGGTTTAATTTTAAGTTTTGGCCTTTATGAATAAAGTTGATGACTTGACACATGCCTACAATGCCAGCACTTGGGAGGTTGATGTAGGTAGATTTCATGTTCAAATCCAGCCTAGGCAATTTAACCTCTTAGCATGATCCTGTCTCAAAATATAAAAGTGGATGGAGTTGTAGCTCAATGTGAAGATGCTGGGTTCAATCCCTAGCACTGCAAAATAACAACAATGAACAACAAGAACAACAAACCACAAAGCTTATATAAACATTCATATATATTTTTGTATAAATGTGTGTTATAGTTTATATCTGGATGTAACCCCCAAAGTCTCATGTTCTCATACACAGGGCTTTAGGTGTGTATTTGAATCATGAAGTCCTATAGCTGAATATGATCTTAGTAGGTGGGGTCTGTTCTAAAGAGATGGGTTACTGGGTCTGGAGCTGTTAAATTATACATCCCTGACTGGTTTGTCACTTCCTTGTTTGCTTCATGCCCATTATGAAGCAAACTTACCTCTTCTAGACCCTTCCACCATACTTCTTTGCCTTGGAGCAGACCAACTCTGGACTAAGAACGAAAGCCAAAATAAAGTCTTTTGCCTTTTAGTTGTGGGTGTTCAGTATTGTGTCCCAGGGATAAGAAAGTCACCAGGACAATTTGAGAATATAAATCTTTTTTTTTTTCTGGGTACCCAGGAATACATTTATAAGTCATGACATTTGCATATTTAGTTTTAAGAGAAATTTTCTGTTTTTGAAGAATTATTTTTACTTTAACCCCCCCCACACACACTAGTGATGCATGTATGACCCAGTCTGCACCTTCTCCATCATTTAGTTTTCACTATTTTTTTAAATTTTAGTAATGCTGGTAGTCCTTTAGTGACAACCCTTTGTGATGTTTGTTTGCATTTCCTGATTACCTCATAATTTGAACATGTCTTAATACACTTATTTTCCATCTTTACATCCATTTTTGTTAAAATATCTCTTCATGTATTTTACTAACATTCCAAAGTTCCTTATAGTTTTGAAATACATTTTAAGTATTGTTTACTAATCTATATATTCTATTATTAAAAATTTAAACACAATTTCAGATATGTGGTTTTAAAATATTTTCTTTCATTTTGGAGGCTGCTGTTTTATGTACATTTTTAAAAAGATTATTTCACAGAGCAAAGTAATGAATTCCTATTTATCCTTTTTCACTGTGATGACTCTTTTTCTGTAATAAGCCTACTAAACAACTTGCCTACCATTGCATTCCAAAGATTTTTGTCATTTTTCTTAAAACTGCTAGTTTTACATTTAAGTTTTGACCCATTTTGAATTAATTGCATTATATAAGAGTTGAAACAGTTCTAAGTTAATTATTTTTGTCCATAAGTATCCAATTGTTTCAGCACCATTTGTTGCAAGGACTAACTTTACTTCAGTGAATTATTTTCATATTTCCACAAAAAATAGTCAATCAGGCATATTTGCTTGGATCCATTTCTGGGTTTGCACATCTGTTCAATTTATCTACATTCACATGTATTTGCCTTTCTTCAGTCTCAAGAAATACAGCCATATAAACATATTGAAATCACATGGGCTGATTTCTCCCACTTTTTCAATGTGTTTTAGTTAATATAATTCTTCTGTTTTTCTGTATAAATTTAGAAAAGGTATATCTATGTGTATATATGCATAAAAATGTCATTGATATTTTCATAAAAATCTGTTAAAACTTTATGTCAACTAGGAAATAACTGACAATTTTACTATACTGAGTATTCCAATACAGTGTATCTATTTGAATAGATCTTCATCAATTAATCTCTTCAGTCTTATATAGTTTTCATTGTATAAGATTGTTATAGGATTTTTAGATTTACATACTTCAATTTTGGGAGGTTGTTAAATTGTATTAGGGAGATTATTAAATTATGTTTAAATTTTTCAATTTATGTTTTTGGCATCTATGTATTGCTTTGTTTTGTTTTGTTTTGTTTTGTTTTTTGGTGCTGGGGATAAAACACCCTACCTTGCATTTGCCTAAGCAGGCACTTCCACCGCTGAGCTAAACCCCCAGCCCTATGTATTTTTTTCTAGTTTAGAGAAATGCAATTGATTTTTTGAACAGCTGAAATCTAGCAGAAGTCGTAATGACTTTTAAGAGTTTTTAGTAGTAATATTAGTAGTTATTATAGTGTTAGTAGGAGATTCTTAAGATTTCCAACATAGATTTAGTGGAATACAAATAGGAGCATTTTATTTCTTTCTCTTCAGTCTACATGCCTTTTATTTCATGCTCTTGCTTTATTTCACTAGCTAGAATTTCTAACACTGTGTTGAATAAAAATACTGTTTTTTACTAGTAGGTAAGATGTTATTCTGCTCTATCTGCTTTCAAAATTTTATCTTTATGTTTAGTCTAAATGTTTACATCTTTTTATATATATCTTTGTTTTTATACTATTTTTTGTGGAATCCATTTCATACTAATAGTTTTTTGCTTCCAGTCATATGTGAAATAATGTAAAACATCATTTCTCTACTTTTTCTAGTCTTGACATGATTTTCTTTTCCTAGGACAAAAGTGACATGAATATTAAATTGTTTATATTGTGCTTCAAATCCTAGAATCTCAATTTAATTTTTGTATATTCTCTCTGTTGTTTAGAATGTGTAAGTTCTTTTCTATTTTCAATCCATTAAAATATCCTCTCCATTCAATAAGCTTTGTATGTCAGTCACTAGTTCTTTCAGTTCTAATTCTTGTTTTTTCTAGTTCTTTTCTGCAGCTTAGACTTTCTATTACTTTACTGAGATTTTTTATATTTTCACTTATGTTCATAATTGTTGAAGCATTTTATCATTGCTATTTGCATAATTTCAGATAATTTTAACATTTCTATCATCTTAATATTGGCATCTCTTAATTCTCTTTTTTCATTTGGTTTAAGATATTCCTAATTTTTCAACTGATCATGATAATACATTCCTGTAATCCCAGAAATCAGGAGGCTAAAGTGGGAGGTACAATGTGGGCTACAAAGCAAGACCATGTGTCAAAAGAAGAAAAAAATAGATATTCCTATTTTGGGTTAATTAGTAGTTTCTAATTTAAACTTGAATAATTTTGTGTTATGTTCTTATATAAAAACTAAGAGACAGAGGTTCCATAATTCCTTTCAAGGGTACTCTCTTAGTGACCTGAAATCTCCACTGGAACTCACCTCTTAAAGTTTCCATTCACTCTTAATGGCACCATGCTGATGAATAAGCCCTTAACACATAGGGCTTTGGGTGAACTTTGATATCCAAATCATAGAAACTTTAGAAGATAATTTTATTCCAGTGTTTTTTTTCTGTCCTGCACATCAAAATAAGGTGTTGGCCTCAAATCTTTATCACAGAAGACATAACTTATATATAAGGTATCAGCAATTTGTAAGAACTTGCCAAATGGCTCAAAAAACAAAGAGGACAAGGCTGAGTCAGGTCTGCAGGACATGCTATAGATGATGCACATTCTTCTATTAAAATATAAAGGGTGTTTTTTTTTTACTTTAATTCTTTTTTATCAAAAGAAATCAAAATATTATTGTACCGTTCACAAAATAAGGTTTATCTCATTAAATTTGACATAATTATGTATTTTCAGTAAGTTTGTTAATTTGTTATGTGAACTTTCTTAAAATTATTTTATTGGAAGTTTTAATGAAGAATTTCACATTGTACATTTTATAAATTTATGATATTTGTGGTTTTGAGACAATGACAAATATTCTCCTATAGTACCAATCTTAGTCACTTTCTCATTTCTGTGAAAAATATCCAACACCCACAATTTAAAGAGGTACCTGTATATATTACTCACAGATTTTAGAAGTTTTAGTTCATAGTAAACAGGCCTCAAATGCAGAATTGGCATTGTGGTAGGACCTACCATGGAGGCAAGCTGCTCACATACAGTACACAGGAAGCTGAAAATGAATGGAGGTACCAGAGAAGCAGATATACCCTTCCAGGTCATGCCCACTCTGCTGCACCTCCAAGTAGGCCCCACTTCATAACACATTGAGCTCTTAACTCATAGGTGAATTGTATCACTGATGAGCATAGTACCACCCTGATCCAGTCACCTTCCAAAAATCTCACCTCTGAACACATGAGGATTTTCTAAATTCTAACCCCGGCTTCCAAAACCCCTCATATATCTCTCTTTATGCAAAATGAAATTAGTTCATGTCTAAAAGTCACCAAAAGTTTAAAAGTACCAGCACTGGTGAAAAGTCCCAATTTAAAGTCTCGTCTGAGACTCAAGACAAACTCTTGGCTATGAGACCTTATAAAAATTAAAACAAAAGTTGAACATAGTTGACATACATTGATATATAGTAAACATTCCCATTCCAAAAGTGAATAGAGGGATCAAGAAAAATTGGATCAAAGTAAGACCAAAACCCCGTAAGGAACACAAAAATTGTATAACTGTATGTCCAGCACCTAGGGCAGGTTATGGTGATATGTGAACTACAAAAGGTTTAAGCAACCTTGCCTCTATGCCATTGTTGGTTGCAGCTTTCAAGGCCTATCTCTTTTGGGTTAGCTTTGCTCACTGCCTGCAAATTTCTTCAGTAGACATTCCATTTTTCTGGATTTTCCATCTTCCTGGGATCTCCATTGTACTTCATATTACACTATCACTGCTTGACACATTGCTCCCCTCAGGGTCACACTAGCTGGCCTCCTATGCATTCACCTAAAGTCTGGCTGTACTCCTCCCTGATCCCAAAATTCTTTCATTATGCATGCCAGTGAATCTAGCACCATGTGAATGATGCCAAAAACTCAAAGAGTAGCAAGGCCTCCTTAGACCATGGCTTCAGAAGTCTTAGTACCTAGAGAGATGAGCTCTGTAAAAACTGGGTAAACATTCTCAAACAGGGTATCCTGGGGCTCTCTTCTTAAAACAATCTTTCAAAAATTACCTTTATCTTTTTACATTCTTAAACCCTTAAAATGTGGGGTCCTGTTGATTCCTAAGATGCCCTGAAGTTGTATTTCTTCTTATTATTCTGATGTAAAGTACCTGGCTTATTTTAAATGGTAATCTTTTAAGCAATTAAACACTCATGACCCAGAATTTTATAGACCCCAAATTTATAGGCACATATATTTTTTAAAAGCCTTGATATTTTTTGTGGTTTGGGGTTAGGAAAATAATTTTTCTACAGTACATATTTGTTTGGATAAATTTCTGGCTTCTTATGATCCTCAGAATATCCTAAAATTACTAATTTATCAAGAACTTACTTATCTGTTAGTCTCAGGATATTAGAAAACATGTATGACAGTTTTCTCACATTGTTAGCTTTGGATTGATAAAGACAAGCTTATTGCCTTGAAAGTATCACATTTACACCAATCAGCGTAGTTTTTCAACATGACATTGTATCTAATTGCATGTCTGTATAACTAGTATTTCTAATTATGTTTTAGTGAGAGGAGAACAAATTCACATTGAACCCATTCAAATAACTGCGAAAATAAGAATGTTCAAAAAGAATTTCTGAATTCTGAAGGAATCAGATAGAGAATAAAAACAGAATCTACTAAATTAGTATGAGTTATAGATAATATAGTGGTAAAAATATGATATTTTCCCTTTCCCATCAAAATGATCATATCCTACACTTCTACAATAAAAGACAAGATAGGAAGAGAAAAATATAATGAATTTTTTGATCATTTTTATAGCATGTAAGAGTAGCACTGAGAAGTGAAAACTCAAAGACCCCTGGTGAATTATCCATTTTTATGCTTAGATTTGATGAACTACAAACACTGCTGTAGAAATGATTAGACAAAAAAGGTAGGATATAATGGCAGTAAACTGAGGGAGGGAACCCAACAAAACCTGTGTCTTGGTTACTTTTCTCATTGCTAAGACCAAGTTCCCAACAGCCGAAGTTAAAGGTGGAAAGGTTTATTGTAGCTGACAGTTTTTAGGGATTTCAGTCCATATTTAGCTGGTTCCAAGGCAGAGTGACATGACAAAGGAGCATTGCAGATTAAAAAAAAAAAGTTTCTGGCAAGTAGCAGGCACCAAGGCAGCAAAGTAGCAAAGAAATAAGTAACAAACAGTAACAACACAGCTTTCTGTCTCTCTGTGTCTGTCTGTCTGTCTCTCTCTTCCTTATATGCAGCACTCACACCAAGTGTAATCTTAGCATCACACCATGAATCAATCCAGCATCATATCCTTAATCCCAATATCATATATTCTAGATTCACTCACCTCCATAAAGCTCCACCTATGACTACATGAGTCCTTGGGGAGACATTTAGCTACAAAATCCTACCGTTCTGTCTGTTCAGATTTTTCTTTCTATGGATACCAAAGACCCTTGAAACATCCCACATAGTCTAAGATTAATGAAATCTGTATAATCATAATGTTTTAACTTAGAGAAGGCTGTGCATACCTTCGATTGGGAAACTTCTCTCATGCAATTAATCAATAGTAGCATAGCAAAGATTTATATCACCTCACTTTTTTGAAATGAAAAAAAATTTTGCCTTTCCACAGGGACTGTAAGTATAATAACAGAAAACAACAAAAATACAGCAACAAAGAGCCCTTCATAAAGTAGGTGAAGACAATGAACCAAAAAGTCATGTCTATCAAAATAAAGTACAATGTACTAAGGTTTCTAAGCAGGTCATAATTTGTCTAGCTCAGATGTTATGAATCAAGGCAAATAAAATTTCTTTGCAACTATGCTTTTACTATGTAATATCTTGGAAGAAACTCATACTTCATTTTAGGATTAATCTCATGATGTCCATGAGGCTAGACTACTTTCATAATATTACTTACAAACATACAATATGTTCATCATTGATATATTTAAATGCATCAGTAAATTTAAATTTAAAAATATTTCTCAGTTTAAACATTTAAAACAGTAAGTACTATTAGTTAGAACCCACAAAAGAAGTTCTTTGGAGTGACCAATAACTTTAAAGAATACTGAAGAATTCAGAGACTAAAAGCAAAAAAAGTTTAAGACAAGTTACTCTCTTAAAAATAAAAGAATATTATTGTGAATGTGTCATTGTAAACATAGGAATGATTGTATTACCATAGAATGCAACTAATTTACCATATCTAAGTTTTGAAAACAAACTGTCTCTGACAACTGATTGATACCTAAAGCAAATGTTGTCTGTATACAAAATAGAATGTTACTCATCCAAAAGAGGAATTAAATCATGTAATTTACAGAAAAATTGATGGAACTATAAACCATCCTGTTAAATAAAATCAGCCTGACTCCAAAAGCTTACTATTACATATTTTCTATCAGGTGGTAGGTTTCTGTAGACAGGGAAGGAGACAATCACCAGGGAGGAGAAAATAGAAAGGAGTTAATGGATGTGAAATTATTTATGATATGTTAAATGCATGTATAAACTTGCTGAAATGAGCCCCATCATCGTGTAATAATGATATGCATTAATATAAACAAAATTGTGTAATGCACAGTTCTATTTTTTAAAATTTCCTTTCACATATATAAATTAAAACTTTTAACCAAACTAATTTCTGTTTCACTGAGCAAACTAGGGGATGAGGACAGATAGCCACAAATGTTACACATCAGCACAATTTAAGTCTAAGAGTGCTTTCAAATACACAAAACTGAACATTCTATCACTTTACTTTTTATCATTTCTTTCAGAGACAGAATGAATGTGTTCCCAAACAAACCAAAAAGTTGTTTTTACTATGATACATAATAAGCAAGGTTTTATGAGTTTAATATTATCATTACTAAATGATGGTACAGCATTCAATCATAAGATTACTAAGAAATGACTTTGATAGCTAATGAGAATTTATTAACTCAAAATAAGCTTAAGGTGTTAATTTATTTATAGATCTTTGAAATAATTTTCAAGGTGACATATGATAAAACATAATTACCAGTAAAATAAATATTTTGGAATATTCATTTTTATTAAACAAAATATTATAATCTTCATAATTTTAAACATCAGAATATACATCAGTTTATCATTAAATTGTACAAATTTAAGATGAACATTCTTAATAGAATAAAATCTATAGGCTTATTTAGCAACATATGTCTTTTAATAAAACCAAAATAACAAACTTGTCTTGGGATGGGGGTTTAGTTCAGCGGCGTAAGTGCCTGCTAGGCAAATGCAAGATCATGAGTTGAATCCCCAGCATAAAAAAAACAAAAAGAACAAACTTGTCTCATTTGCCAAGGACATTCCTAATTTTTGTGATCTTGAATTCTTGAAGTCACTCTTAATTGACTTCTGAATTCTGTAAGAATATTTCAAAAAATATTTTTGACTTCAATATTTGATTTCAAATATTATAATTCAAATTACCTTCTGCTAATTTGGGGAATGTTCTATTTATGAAAGCACTTAATTTTCTACATTACCTCTATAAACCAATCCTTACAAAGTTTTTTTTATATTCTAAATTTTATTAACATCAAGTTATAGGAAAATATCGCAACCTATTTTATTCTCCTTAGGATTTCATTTAAAAAAAAAGACCATAAACTTAGGAAACCAATGGCTAAGACTGCCTAAACAGAGGGGGTGAAGGGAAATTAAAGATAAGGCACAGATAGAATGTTGACAGAAAGGCCTGGGGGCTGTTGTATCTAATGGACAAAGTGCCCTGAGCATTTTGCTCAACTCACTTTTATCCACTTAGACATGAGAGCAAGCAATTAGAGTAGCATAAGATTCATCTGCTTCTTTTATGCATAATCCATGCCCAGGTGAGCAACCAGACCTCAGCTGTGCTGACTTTTCCTTGGAACTTGCCACATGCTAGCATGCTAGCATGCTAGCTCATTTGCCAAAAGGGGAACAGCTTGCCACTACCTCCTTCGTGTCTGCGGAGAAGTTAATTAGGCCTTGAACCTCATTATTTGGTATCCCATAATAAGCAGAATGTCTTAACAAAAATTCTCAGAATTCTGGAGGTGTGGAAATCTAAGATCAAGATGCCAGTAAGTTTTCATTCTGGGACCTCTTTTCTTGGCTTATAGGCAGACACCATTACTCTATGAGTTCATTGACTTCTTTGTTCATGATCATATTTGATTTTGACCTCAGCCTTTATTTCTGTTAAAGACACTATCTCAAGACTCAGTCCCTTTAGAGATAGGCCTTGAACATTTTACTTTTCCTGGAACACAAGCTATAGCACCTCATTACACAAAGCAAAGTTAACTCCCTTTTGCAGTACAGAGACTTAGATGTGCAGACACAGAATTTGTAGCTCTAATTCCAATGAATAGGCACTGGCTTAAGAGTAAAAACAAACCTTTAACTCAATGTTCTATATCAAAGAGATGGTATTTTTTCATACTTCAGTTCTTAATTTACTTAATCTTAAAATGAATGAAACATTTGCTAAGACTAGTAAACCAGGTTTTCTATTGTCTCTCACTAAATACTACTAAGATTTCTATACAACTGTTAATCTGTTTGAAAGACCTCTAAATTGCCATTTCTCCTGCTATGTGAAAAGTTTTTAATTTGTTATGATTCCATTGGTTGATTCTTGCCAATACCTTCTGTGCTACCAAGGTTCTGTTCAGAAAGTTGTCTATGTCTCTGATTTTAAAATTTTTTTACCTGTTTTATTTTCCAGAAGCTTAAATTTTTATTTTCTAACATTTACTTCTTAAATGCATATGGGTCCTTTTGTCAAATATCAAATAGTTCAAAGTTCTTGAGGTTGTTCTGCATCCTCTCTTCTGTTCCACTGATTCTCATGTCTGTGTTTGTGCCCAAGCCATGCTATTTTTATCAGTGTAGTTTTGTAATATAATTTTGTGTCTGCATTGTGATGTTTCCTATTTTGATCTTGTTACCCAAAATTGCTGTTGTTATTCTGGGTCTCTTCTGAATTGCATTTTTAGAAAGTCAACTCTAATATCAGTTTAGAAATGAACAGACATTGTACCTGGTTCCAGAGACAATAATGCAGTACATATATCCAATAGTAATAATGGAAATTTAAACATTTAAAATTACTTCACTTCTTATTTGTTCAAGATTCTGTAAATCAGCAAGTTGGTTCATACACAGTTTTGTTTTCCTTCTGCAGTCTTGTCCATAAGTATGGTCATTTGTGCCAACTATTCCCTGGAGCTCTCTCTCTCAATGGCTTTTTGTGTTTAAAAGTCTAGCTTATAATTCTTCATATGATATGCCAAATAGAATAATGGTTTCCTCAATTGTCCCCCATCTTAATATACGGTAGTCAAGTATATATTATTATACATGGTGTTTAAAATAATATTGCCAATGAATTAATTATCTTAAGATGATGAGATTACCTTGTACTATACAGGTAAGTGTAATACAATTACAAGGGTCCTTAATCAAAGCCAGACAGAAGGAAATGTGACAAAATGAACAGAAGTGAGAGATTTGGAGAAACACTTTATGATGCTATGTATGGTTGTTTTGAACCTAGAGGAAGGGGCATGAGCCAAAAAATACAAATGGCCTATAGAAAATGGAAAACATATGACAATATTTTCCTCCACTGACTTTTCAGAAGAAAACCAACCTTGCTAATACCTTGACTTTAAACCCATTAGAATTACTATAGACTTCTGGCTTCTTATGTACTATAAGATAAACTGTTTTTCTTAATTCTTCAATTTTGTGATCATTTGTTACAATGGCAACAGAAAACTAATGCATGTCACTTTCAAGGTAACAAAAGATTAAATAAAACCTCAAGTTACAGTGCCTCCTAAAACCTTGTTCAAAAGTTGCACAATGTCACTTTTGCCCAGTTTCTTTGGCCAAAGCAAATAATAAAGCCAACTTAAGGATGAGGAAACAGAATCCATCTTTTGACAAGAAGACCTATAAAAAGTCTATTTCCTTTTGAAATGCACCACAACAAATTTTGGGGAAATTAAAGTAATCCAGGTATGAAATATAAAGGATGCTAAAATAATTGCTATAACAAGGATGAAAATGTTTAGGAAAATGCAAAAATATTAACAGATAAACAATCAAACTTATGTGATTAAATGAATGTGGAGCATGAGGGATGTGAAACATATTGGTTGCTCATGCAACACTGAAATTAAGTACATACTATTACCTGCCCATAGCAGAGGAAAAATATGAAGACCAGAGATATTAAATGATTTGTCTGAGATCCCATAACTTGTAAAGAAGATTCCTGTCACCTGCGCATCTTTTCTCCTCACTTGAATATTTTGCTTTCACATCCTAGTATCCTTGCATCTACTTACTCTCTTCCTGAGACTGCAAACTAAAGGAAATAAGCGCTTACTTTTCCTTTTATCTATAAAAGATACGCATGTTCACAGCCATCCAAAGATTTCATATAACTGATATGGCAAAACCGAGATGGTACATTCAGATAATATGATAAAAATTGAAAGAAAAGTTAAAGAAAATGCTGATCCAAATGAAGCTAACTTTTAGTTAAAAACACCAACAGGACACTAGGAATAAAGAAAAGTAGCTGCTTTAGCTTTGATGTCATTTGGGAGACTATGGTTTGTAAAGGAAGTAATAACCTTTTAGATTTCTTTCTCTAGTAATGATTTTTTTCCTCTTTTCCTTAGGAATCGCTCATGAACTGAAAATAATTCCCAAGGTTGAGGAAGATTATCTTCATTTTTAAGTTCTATGATATGTTGCATCTAGTTTCCTTAGCAACTATTTACATATCTCATTATGTAGTAATTTGAAAATTGCATAGAAAAATATGGAAAATGTTGTTTCAAAGTTCTAACAATTGCTTCTAAGTATCCCTTCATTGCATTTATATGTAAAAAGGTATATTGTAGGTTGTAGTTTCAATCCCAGTAGAAAATTACTGTAGTATTTTTTTAGCCAAGAATTATGGTGGTCAAGTGAAAAAAATGTACCATATATTCAGGGTAAAGTGTATCAGATTCAAAGTAAATTTTCAAGTTTAAAATCTTCATTACTACCAAAAACAAAAATATAGAGTTACAACAATTATCCAGTACAAGTATTTCTTCTATGATACTTAACATCTAAATAGGATTAGCTTATGGATCTTTTTCAGTAATATGAAATCTATGCAGCATAGGATAAATATTCAGTAAAGCTTAGCTACTAATTTTTCCTTTTTTATTTAAAGAGAAAAAAAACAGGAAAGGATAGAAATAAGACAGAATTTTAAAAAAAGATAAACAGTAAAAAATCGCTAGTTGATAAATTGCATATTGTTCTCTTAGAAATTGTTTCTCATGTTACAAAATTAAAGCATACAAAGTAGACATTCAATTAGTGAGACTGTAAACAGCTACGCATGCATGAGTCTTTATATGTATTGCTTTTTTTATTTTAAAGAGAATAAAACAAAAGAGGACAGATCTAAGCAGAGCTGAGCAGAACATTGTAAACAACACAGCACTTCACAAGACAATTGGATGTTAACAGTAGCTATAATACTGTTTCTTTGAAATAATTGAGCTTAGATTTACACACAATAATGGCAAACATAACAAAATAGAATAAAACCACTCAAGAGAATGAAAGTATTGCAAGGCATTCTGAACCAAATAACTGAAGATGAACAATGGCTGCTATATTATCTCATTTTCCATAAAAAATTGATTATACTATCATACATATTAAAAATCCAATGAGACACAATGTGATAGAACCAATGGTAATAGAAAAACAAGAGCATGGTAGGACTTTAGAGCAAGATGATATCAAATCAACAATGGCTGTCATATTGTCTTTTCTTCAAAGTAACGATTCATACAATCTCCTTTAATATCAAGCAAAACAGAATAAAACCATTCCAACCAATGAATGAAAACATAAGACTTCAAAGCAATATAATGGTGAACCATGATTACCATAAAATTTTCTGTATTCTTACCATTTCTTACACTATGGAGACTATACGGTATTTATACATGTGAGTTCGATTTATTTCACTTATGAGTATGGATTCAAGTTGCATCCATTTATTTATAAATATCTCAATGGGATCATTCTTTATAGCTTAGTAGTACTCCCATTATATAAAAGTACCACAGTTTTTTTATCCATTCCTCAGTTGATGGGCACTTAGGTTGTTTCCAAGATCTGGCTATTACAAATTGTGCTGCTATAAACATGGGTGCACATATATTACTGTGGTAAGATATTTTCAGTTCTTCTTGGAATATGTCTAAGAGTGGAATAGCTGGGTCAAATGTGACTTTCAACCCCAGGTTTCTGGGGAATTTCCAGATTGACCTCCACAGTGGTTGCACCAGTCTACACTCCTACCAACAGTGCAGAAGAATTTTTTTTTCCCCACAGCCTCTCCAGCATTTGTTGTTGGTAGTTTTGTTGATCCTGGCCATTCTTTCTGGGATGAGATGATTAGCTGCTATTTTTATTATTGTCATTAGAATTGTTTTGTACTGCAAATTGAACTTATGATCTCATGCTTGCCTGACAGGCATTGTGCTGCTGAGCTATATCCCTGGCCCTCATTAGAATTTTTAAGTGACAAACACATCTGAATGTATTTGTAATGTACAACATATTTTGAAATACATATGTGCATATACATATATAAATACACATATATGTTTGAATTGTGTAATGGATCTAAGCAATATATGCACCTAATATTGTTATTGTTTTTGTAGTGAAATAATATACACAACTTTTTTCAAGAGTACAATATGAGGTCTCCAACTAAAGTCATAATGCTATATATATATATATATATATATATATATATATATATATATTAGATATCTTACACCTTTCCCTTCCATTTAAATGCAATATTATATTTTGACCATTAACTCCATTAGGAGTTTACAGAGAATAACCTAAGAGAGAAATGCAGCTACCTTTTTGGTATATGCTATTCATGTATTAAAATTCTTGGTAGGTTTAAGCCCCATGTTACAAACAAGTAACAATATAAAATAACAGCTTTTGGGCTATCACTGATTTTCAAACATCGTTCTAAACATTTTAGTGTACCCTCTCATTTAGTCTTCACCCAAGTATTATACAGTAAATACTATCATCTTCACAATTTTATATATTAATAAGATTAGGTGGAGATAACAAATGACCAAATATCCACAGGTAGGAAGTGGCAAAGCTATGAACTAAATTCAGAAATGACATCTTTTATTCCAGGCAAAAAAAACACCTACTTAATCAGTTGCCCTTTGCCTATACTTCAGTGTCTGCATATAACTTCTTAATGATATCCCATGTAAATTCAAGAGAATTTAAATATGAATCTCTATTAAAATGCTACATGCCAACAATGCTGTTACATCTCTAGCTCAGGTATTTTGACGTCTTGTTTTCAAAAAACTGAATTATTCTCTCAATATTTGAGTTTGATAATAGTATTCATTATGTTTCCAGGATTATAGAAAGATATCAGCCTACAATATGGCTCCTTTCCTCAAGGATTTCCTAATATAGGTGGGAAGATAAGGCTAACACATTAAACAACTGCAGATTCCTAGATGACTGAATAAAAACAAATGACTGAATTCATCATGTTTATATTGCAGCTCATGGGGTTTCAGCTACATAAATCATCAGACAAGGAATGATAGACCAGCCCAGGATCATGGTGAGGGAAACAGCTAAAGAGCATGATTCCAGGTGGCTAGTTAGCATCCAAGTACATCATATCTAAAGAGATACAATACTCTCTGAAAAAAATGGTTTATTTGGACTATGGTAAATAGCCAAGAGCCCCATATGTTGTTTGTGATCACTAAGAGTTCAAAGCAAATGAAATGTTTACAATGATGTTACTGATGATGAGTGAATATGACCACCGCATCCAACCCCAAGAAGTCAGAGTTGAGGATATGCCAAAAAGATAGACAAAGTACAGTATTATGATTCTGGCCAAATGAACTAGAGTTCAAGTCCATCTCCTCAGGGAAGTGGTAAGAATACTTTAAAAATGAAAGGGAGAAAACTGTGACTTGGAACAAATTAACTCCCTAAAGCTCATTTTAAGGATACTGTAGACTAATTTTATTATCCAGTTTCTACTCATGTGACCAGGGAAATTATAGCCAGATAACTCCAAGATAGAAATTTATGAAAGAATAGTATAGCCAAAAGAAGTAGTTTACTTTGGGTGACCTGTACCAACACAGCTAAAGCAAGATTACTAAACTTTCAGTCAAGGAAGGAAGGCAAGGTCTTAGATAAAAGTGCAGTGTCAATTGCCTTATCTGAGGCTTGAAGCAACACAACAAATATGAGAAATAATAATGATATTATAGTCTCATAGATTGTTTTTTTTAATTTTCAGTATTTAATTTTTATTTTATTTTAGTTTTTTTATTTTAAAGAGAAAACAAAGCAAAGCAAAAACAGAACAAAGCAGAGCAGAGTAAAACAAAGCAAATAACACAGGACTTCAGCAAAAGACAACAAGTAATCAACAGTGGATACCATAATGTCTCTTGTTTTCTTCAAAATATTTGTCCATATTTTAAACAAAATAAGTTAATACACATTGAAATAGTATAAAGGCAATCAAAACACAAGAATCAGAGCCTTAAGGGGTTTCAAGACCAGGCACTAGGAAATCAATAATGGCTACCATAATGTTTCTCATTAGCTGTCCATATCTTCATACATATTGGAATCAAATACTTGAAAACAGACTAAAACCAATCAAAACCAAGAATAAAAGTATTATTGGCTTTTGAATCAAAATGATAGGAAATCATTAATGGCTACCATGATGTCTCATTTTCTTCAGTGTAGTTGTTCATACTATCACACATATTAAAATGAATTCTTGAAAATACTTTAGGTGTAGTTCTAGGCATAAATAAACCTATACATGTACATCTATCATTTCTGTATTAGAGTGAAAAACAAAACAACTAATAAATAACTATAAGTTCCCAAAACAATAACAATGAAGGCTTTCAAAACAAGGTGGTAGGAACATAACAAATTTTGTAGTTTTGCATTGTGATCTTCAAAAGTCTTAGTCAAATTACAAGATATAGTCATTCAAAATTTATCTAATCCTAGAGTTGATAACTGTTTTGTCCCAAGAACTAATAGAATTAGTAGTACAATCATCTTAATCTAAAGTGTATATATACAAATTGTATTTTACTTCTTTTCTCATCCTTCTTTTCTCCTTTTCCCTGTCTATTTTTTTCCTTTTTGAGCAGTTTATTTCCCTTTCGCAATATTTATTGAAGATTTTATATCTTCTTTACTCTTTCAGTTTCTTACATTAGGGAGACAATATAGAGTTTTCACATGTGAGCTTGATTTATTTCACTTATGAGTATGGTCTCAAGTTGCTTCCATTTACTTATAAAAACCTCAGTGTGGTATTTCTTTATAGCTGAGTAGTACTGCATTGTATAAAAATACCAAATCTTTTTTAATCCATTTCTCAGTTGATGGGCATTTGGGTTTTTTTTTTCAAGATTTTTCTTTTGCAAATTGTGCTGCTATAAACATGGGTGTACATATATCACTGTGATATGATGTTTTCAGGTCTTCTGGGAATATGCCCAGAATTGGAATAGCTCGGTCAAATGGGACCTCCAATGCCATCTTTTTGAGGAACCTCCACACTGATTTCCACAGTGGTTGCACCATTCTACACTTCCATGAACAGTTCAGAAGTGTTCCTTTTTTCCCCACAGCCTCTCCAGCATTTGTTATTGGTGGTTTTCTTGACTCTGGCTATTTTAATTTGCATTTCTCTAATGATCAATGATGTTGAACATTTTTTTCATGTGTTTATTTGCCATTTGTATTTCTTCATCTGAGAGGTGTGAATTCATCTCAGATGCCCATTTTTGGATTGGGTCCTTGAATTTTGGGAACTTGGTTTTTAAAAATTCTTTTTATGTTCTAGATAGAAGTCCTTTGTCTGAGGGAAAGTTGACTAAAATAGTATCCCAATTCATGGGTTTTTATTCTCAATCTGTTGGAGATTAATTTGACATGCAAAAACTTTTTAATAAGACAAGATCCTAGTTGTTGATTATGGGAAGTACTTCCCATGCAGTTTGATTTTTTTTTTCAGTACCAGGGATTGAACTCGTTGACCTTGCACTTGCCAGGCAGGTGCTTATGCCACTGAGCTAAATCCCGAGCCTGCAGTTTGATTTTTCTTCATGAATTCTCTGCCGGCACCTACATCTTCAAGATTTCTACCTATTTTGTCTCCAGTAGATTTAGTGTTTCTATTTTAACATTTAGATCTTTCATCCATTTTGACTGTAGTTAGTTTAGTGATTGGTGATAGGCATGGGTCTAGTTTTAGTTTTTGGTATATGAAAAGCAAGTTTTTCCAGCACCTTTTTAAAGAGATTATCTTTATTCCAGTGAATGTATTTGGCACCTTTGTCAAAGGTAAGGTGGCAGAGTGTGTTTGTAGTTGTGGTTGTATCTTCTAATCTATTCCATGGATGTTCAGGTCTGTTTTTGTTCCACTGCCATGCTGATTTTATCACAGTATCTTTGTAGCATAACTTCAAATCAGGGATTGTGATGCCTCCTTCCTTGTCTTTCTTGGCCAGAATTGCCTTTGCTATTCTAGGTATCTTCTGGTTCCAAATGAATTTTAGGAATGATTTCTCTAGATCTGTGAGGTATTCCAGTGGTATTTGATTGGAATTGAATTAAAACTGTATAACAATTTTGGGAGAATGGCCATTTTGAAAATGTTTGTTCTTCCTATCTATGAATAGGGAATGTCTTTCTATTTTCTGAGGTCCTCTTCAATTTCTTCTTTCAGAGTACTGTAATTTTCACTGAATAGATCTTTTCCTTCCTTTGTTAGATTGACTCCTAAGTATTTCATTTTTTGGATACCACAGTGAGGTGTGTGGTTTCTCTTATTTCTCTATCAGTGGGTTTGCTGTTTGTGTGCATGAATGGTGTTGATTTTTGAGTGTTGACTTTGTATCCAGCTACATTACTGAATTTGGTAATTACATCTGGTTGTCTTTTGGTGAAGTATTATGGATCTTCTATCTAGAGTATCATGTCATCTGCAGATAATGACAGTTTAACCTTGTCCTTTTCTATCTTCATTCCTTTTATTTCTCTTTCTTGTCTAATTGCTCTGGCTAATATTTTCACCACTATAATGAATAAGAGTGATGATAGTGGATTACCTTGTCTTGTTCCTGATTGTCAGATGAAAGCTTTTAGTTTTTCACCATTTAATATGACCCTGGCTGATGATGTGCCATAGATGACTTTTATCAGATTGAGGTATCTATACTGATTTTCTGTAGGGTTCCTATCATGAATGAGTGTTGGACTGTATCAAAAGCTATTTCTGTATCTATTGATATGATTATGTGATTCTTTGCTTTGGTTCTATTGATCTGATATATTATACTTATTGATTTGCATATGTTGATCCATCCCTGTATTTCTGGGTGAATCCCAATTGTTTGTGGTATATAATCTTCTTGATGACTTGTTGCATTATGTTTGCCAGTACTTTATTGAGGATTTTTACATATATGTTCATTAGGGAGATTGGCCTGTAGTTCTCTTTCTTGGTTGGGTGTTTCTCTGGTTTGTTATTTGGGTACTACTTGCTTCCATAAATGAATTAGGGATAATTTCTTCCCTTTCAATTTCATTGAAGTGTTAGAGGAGTGCTGCCTTTATTTCAAGGATATTTATCCTTGAATTCCTTGTAGAATTCAGCTTGAATGCATCAGAACCTGGGCTTCTCTTTGCTGATCAGGTTCTAATTACATTTTCAATTTCATTAACTGGAATTGAGTTATTCAACAGTTTTACATCTTATTGATTCAGCTTTGGTAATTTGTATGTTTCTAGGAATTTGTACATTTATTCTGTGTTATCAATCCTATGAGAGGAACGGCTTTTGAAGTAAGTATTGATGATCTTCTGTATTTCTATAGGGTATGTAGTGATTTCACCCTTGTCATTCCTTATTGCATGGATTTGAATATTTTCTTTCCTCTTTCTTATTAAGATTGGCTTGGGTCTCATCAATTTTATTTATTCTCTCAAAATACCAACTCTTTGATTCATTAGGTATTTATATTATTTTCTTAGTGTCTATTGCATTTATTTCCATTCTGATGTTTATAATTTCCTCACTTCTTTTAGCTTTGGGCTTGACTTGCTCTTTTTTTCCTAGATATTTGAGGTGTAGCATCAGGTTGTTTATTCGTGTTTGTTCTGCTCTCCTGATGTGGGAATTCACTGCAATAAATTTCCCTCTGAGGACTGCTTTCATTGCATCCTACAGATTCCAGTAAGTTGTATTGGTGTTTTTTTTTAACTTGTAGATATTGTTTAATTTCATCTTTAATTTCTTTTGCTTGGGAGTGCATTATATAATTTCCATGTATTTATGGAGTTTTTGTAGTTTCCTTTGTCATTAATTTCCAGTTTTATAGCAATATGATCAGATAATATGAATGGGGTAATTTCAGTTCTTCTGCATTTACTTAAGCATGTTCTGTGAACTAGTATATGCTCTGTTTTAGAGAATGTGCCATGAGCAGCTGAGAAAAATGTGTATTCAAATGTTGTGGATTGGAACACTTTGTACAGGTCTACTGGTTCCATTTATTCACAAGTTTGATTTAGTTCTGTTATGTCTTTGCTGACCTTCTGTCTAGTTGATCTGTCTCTTTTTGTCAAAGTAGTGTTAAGGTCTCTTATTATAATCATGTTATTGCTTATTTGATTTTTCATTTCTATTAACATTTGTTTTATATAGCTGGATGCTCCCATATTTGGTGCTACCATTTCATAATTTTCAGTTGTATTGTTTACACTTTCTTCTATGTCCATGTCTTGTATGCTTGTTGAGAATAGGCTGGAGATCTGAGATTACATTTTGCTATTTTGTTTTCTGTGTTCTCTGGGTCTCTAGTGGCACTCAAATGCTCCCCAGATGGGTAGTTGGACCTTCAGAACTCCCCATATGGCTCACTAAATATCTCTGGCTGCTTCAGTCACTGGGTAGGGCTCTACCATGTTCGTAGTGGCTGGTATGTGTAATATACTAGGCAGACCTTTAGCTCATGCCACTTGGCACATCAAAACTCCCCAGCTTCTTGGAGCCTCTAGGTGGGGTCTGAGAAAAGACCTGTGGCTGCACAGCTAGGTCGAGTGTTCTGTGGCAGGGCTTATCTCACACACGGTGCTTCCTGGCTACCTGGAAGTCACTGGGCTAGGCCCAGCCATGATCCAAGTGACAGTTGATCCAAAGGTCCCAGGCTGTTTAGGGATGCTTGAGGCAGACCTACTAGGTTCCAAGCAAAGTCCTGCAGCTGCACAGCTATGTAGGGAATGCTGAGGCAGGCTTCAGCTAACTCATGGTGGCTCCTGGCTACCTAGAAATCACTGGGTGGGGCCCAAACAGGACCTGAGTTTTATTTTTATTTTAAAGAGAATAAAACAAAACAGAACAGAACAGATCAGAACAAAGTAATGTAATCAACACAGCATTTCAAAACAAGACAACGGGAAATCATAATGTCTCTTGTTTTCTTTGAAATAGTTGTCCATATCTTCAAACACAATGAATTCAATCAAGACAAAACAGTATAAAACCATTTAAAACAAAAGAATGAAAGCATTAGAGGACTTCAAAACCAGACAATAGGAAGATCAACAAAGGCTACCATAATGTTGTTTGTTCTCTTCAAAATAACTGGCCATACCTTCACATATATTGAAATTAAATACTATAAAACAGACTAAAACCATTCAAAACAAAGAATAAAAGCATTACCAGACTTCACAACAAGATGATAGAAAGTCGGCAGTGATTACTATGTCTTGTTTTCTTAAAGTAGCTGTTCATATCATCAACCATAATAAAATCAATCCTTGTAAACTCTTTAGGAGAAGTTCTAGGCATGTTTAAGCCTATACATGTACATATATCCTTTCTGTATTAGAGGAAAATACAAAATGAAACAAAACAAGAGAAAAACAAGAGACAAAAGATACAAGTAAATAACAGTAACAAAAACCTTAGTTATGTTCCTACTACCTCTTGAAAGCCTATATTTTCATTGTTTTTGGCTCTTTGTTATTGTTAGGCACATAAATTTTTGAATCACTAGTCAGTTAGGAGGTGCTCAAAATACTTAGGAACAAGCCTTTGAAGACTGAAATTGTCTTCAGTGATAGAGTCTTGTATTTCTTTAATACCAGTCAAATGGCATTCAGTTACCATTTAAATGGTAGTTTTAGACAAAAATTACAGCAGGAAGTTGAATTACAGACCACGTCATGTGAAGGACAGACCAATTTATTTATTGCCAAGTATCAACACTGCAATTAAAACTGAACACTGATGTTTTAGTTTAGAAAAACAAAACAACAGGTTATTTGATGTTGAGTTGCTGGGGCAACTTGGCTCATGTGCTGATGGAGGGTTCTGTATACCCAATACAACATGCCTGCCATAGTTTCATCACCAGTGGAATAGATCATCTTAATTTGCTCTCTGAAATGATCAGATTTAGTTTAAAAATTACAAGTGCTTATGAAGTTATACAAACATAAGTAGATATGTATACTGAATCAGAATTAGTCTTGTTCATATATACACAGACTATTAACATTTCTGAGTGTACACAAATGTTTTATGATGCCTGAAATGAAAAGTTATTTCAAGGCATTACTGACTTAGTAGCTATTTTTGTCATTATATATTTTTCTAAAACATCACATAGTAAAAGTAAGAGCAAAATCCACAGAATTGTTGACATTGTTAGGACCAACTTATAGATGTTTCTTTTTTATGGCAACAATGTATGAATGCCAAAGTTACAAAAACAAACAGCTTTCTTTTCTGTTTCCTTTAGATTTAGGTCAGAATTTTAGAATTTTGTTCCTACCAGTCCTGTTCAAGGGAGGAGATTAAACCTAGCACCAAACTGACTCCTAGATAACTGAGTATGACTCTTCCCATAACTTGTTAATTTCTGCAAATTTCAACAGGTTGCATTCAATATAAGATGATCATCATTATTGTTGTCGTTATTATCATCATAATTATTAGTAATACTTATTTAACACTTTATACTTTAAAAAACACACTTATTGTTGGATGTTGATTACTGTGAAGCTAATGAAGGACAATCTTTCCAGGCCTTGTCCAAATTCCAAAAACTAACCTTAGCAATGCTTTGCATTATGACACATTTTTATAAAATTTGCTGAAGATATTTTTTCTACCAGAGATTTTGGAGTGATAAATAGGTTGCACATTGAAGACACTTTAACTGAAGTAGGTTTAGGCATTTTCACTTCTCTGGTGGCACTGGAGGGAGTGAACATAGCTAAAGAGAATTTGAGGAGACAAAATATTTAATTCAAGTTTATTAAGACATAATCATGGGATATAGACATTTTCACATATATTTATTTTATTCTAGCCACCCCATTATTGAATGGCTTCCATGGAGTTATTCTACCACTCCCTGTGCCAATTAAATGAAGCACCCAAGTATACAGAATCAGAAATCAGTAGCCATATTTGGATAAAATATGCCCTAAAGTAACTTGCAACACAAGTAGAAATGAATGCAAGATAAATGAGCTTTGAAACATAAAGAGCAACAGCCAGTCTTTGGAAAATTATTTTACTTCTAACAGAAAATGGATACAAATGTTGATTTTATAAACTGGTAGATATTCCTCCAAATTTGACAGCAATTGTGAAACTTTACATGGGATCAGGAATAAAAAAATGATGTAGCTGAAGCAAATTCCCAAACTTATTAATAAGAAAAATAAATTTCATCAACCATACTAAGAGGGAAATTGAGTCTTATTTCCATCCATTTATATAAAATAGAAAATATAACACTGTTTTCATATGAAGAGGAAAAATGTATATACAATAAAATGTAAGGAACACTGATATTATAACAGTTTCTCATGCAGTAAATTCATGAAAATATTGCATGTTTTCTTCCAGAATTTGTGAAGTTTCTGTCATATATCAGTTTTTAAAACATGTAATTTAAAGTAGCTTGTTATCCTAAAATATGCATATTCATATTTTTAACATAATTTAGTATTATTTTTCTTAAACAAATTTGTTGTGGTTTGAATCTGGATGTACCCCCAAAGCCTCATGTGGTCATGGGTGGTTGGCTTTTCAAACACAGCTTGCTCAAACTGGACCTCTTATTTTCATACCTTCACCTCAGGAAACAGAGTTATAGCATTTTCAGTTCAGCTCAGAATGGGGTCAGGGTCCTCACTTTATAAATATCCTCAGCCTGTGCAAGAAGAGGGCAGAGGGCACTGAGATGGTATGCATACTACATCCACCCAAGGTTGCATAGCCTGCATAAAATATATGGGAGAGTAAGAGGCTTGATGCTCCCCTTTTTTTTGCTCTGGTTGCATTTGCTGTCTTCAACCAACATGAACTTTTTTGCCCCACTGTCTGCCACCCTGATTTGAAGCCAGCTGATTATGAACTGAAGCCTCCACAAACTGAGTTAAATAAACCTTTTATTCCTTTTTTAAATGTTTTTATTTTAAAGAGTATAAAACAAAAGAGGACAGGTCTAAGCAGATCAGAACAGAACAATGTAAGCAACACAGCACTTCACAGTAAGACAATTGGATATTAACAGTAGCTATCATAATGTTTCTTTCTTTGAAATAGTTGAGCTTAGCTTTACACACAATAAGCATGGAACATAACAAAGTAGAATAAAAAACTCAAGAGAATGGAAATATTCCAAGACATTCTGAACCAAATAACCAAAGATGAACAATGGCTGCTATATTATCTCATTTTACATAAAAATTTTGTTTTTACTAACATACATATTAAAATCCAATAAGACACAACGTGATAGAACCAATGGTAATAGAAAAACAAGAGCATGGTAGGACTTCAGAGCAGGATGATAGTAAATCAACACTGCCTAACCTTAATTTTGGGCTTTTGATAACTTGTCTCAGCAATGAGAAAAAAGTAAGTAATACAGAATTTAGTACCAGAAATCAGGTCATTGCTATGACTGTACCTGACTATGTTGTTCAAGAACCATTGGGAATGGCTTGTGGGAAGAGTTTGGAAAGGTTTGGAAATGTTGCCTGAAAGAGTAGAACTGGGACACCCTATGCTGTTCTGTATGAGAGATTCTGGTCAGACTTTGGCACACCAGAAGGCTGGCAAAAATCCTTTTGATAAAGACAGTGCTCAGGAGTTTTCTGCTGGGAAAAAGGACTGAATTGGTTGTTGGACTACAGGTGATGTATGTTATGACTTGGCAGAAAGTTTGTCTGAATTTTGCTTGTGTCCAGAGATTTTGCCTCAGACTATAATTAAGGGTGGCAGACTAATTAACATGGCAGTAGAATTTTTAGGGCAGTTGAATGTTGAGTTAATGGGATGGCTATTATTAGGAAATTTCAGCTAGATTTATGTTGCAAATCAAAAGCACAGAGTGCATAGAATGATTAAAAATGTGAGTTTTGCCAGAATTGATGATCCTGTAAAGCTGTGGACTACAAAGATAAAGCTGAGATCTCAATTGCTGAGAAGAAACAAGAAAATATAAAAGATAAACTGAGGGTCTCACAAAAAGGACCAAATATTACAAAGAGTGCTAAAGGAAATTATAGGGACAGATAAAGAATTCCGTGTTTCCAGGTACAGCATTAGAGGGGGATCACTGAATAGGACAGGCAATTGAATGGAAGGGAAAAACGAGGCCAATGACAGGAGATTAACATGGTAGAGATGAGCATGGAATTTCAGTCATAACCATTAATGCAGATGGTCTCATTTTACCCCCCAAAAAATCAGGAAATCAGGAGACAGGATCTATCAATAAGATGTACGCAAGAAACACATTTGACTAGAAAGGAAATTCATGTGCTGAAGATCAGAGAAGAGAAGACAATGTGCCATATGACAAGGACCCAGAACAAAGCAGAAGTAGCTTGCCCACCAAACACAGGATGGATAAGAAAGATATGGTAATTTTATACAATGGAAAGCTACTCATATATACAAAAGGATAATCTCAAGACTCTTATAGTTAAATGGATGCAACTTCAGATCATGCTCATGGCTGAAATGGTTCAAACTTACATACATGAATATCATGTTGTCTCCTTAGTATAAAAAACTGAAGGGGTTAGTGGGATTCAAAATGTACAATAGATATTGTGAAAGTGAAAGGGGAGGAAACATCTAAAAAGGGAAGTTGGTAGCCATTGTTAATTTTCTATTATCTTATTTTTGAAGTCCTTTATCATTTTCATTGCTTTGTTAGGTTTTGTTTAATTTTGTTTTGTTTTGTCTGATTCTATTATGTCTGATGGTAGGGGCAGCTGTTTTGATGATAGCAAGAGGCATTACGGTAGCCATTGTTGATTTCCTATTATCTTGTTGAAGTCATGTATCATTTTCATTGTTTTTATTGGATTTATTGTTTCATTTTGTTTAGTTTTATTATCTTTAAAACAAAAACAAAAAACCTAAAAGAAGTAAGTCTCCACCTTTTGCATACTCAAAACTGCCAAAGTGGAAGGCTTCACTTTGAGAAGAAAGCCACAGAGAACAATGTTTGAGAACATCAGTGGGCACACCATGTTCCAAAATGACCATAGCATAGAAAGTTTGTTCCTCTGAATTGGATTCAGAATGTGCAGTGACTCAACTACAGCCAAGGAAGCGGAAAGCCTGGCTACTCTCATTGCCTTCTCTATGTGGTGCTGGTTTTAGATTCATGAAAAATGCAAGAGTTGTGTAGTAAAGAAGGCTTCCACCTCAATTTCACAAGAAGGGTTGGGAAACCAGGTAGTGTGCCCCTGAGAGGACAGTGTGTGAAGCTGTGATTGTTAAGCCAAGAGTGCAGTGGCGACCCCCTGCACTGTTTGGAAAAACCAGGAACATGGATCAACTAAGGAGAGCTGCAAGGAGAGAGAGGAATGGGCCCAAGAGAGAAGCCATGAGAGCTACTACCACAAGAACTGTCATTGTGGTGGAGCTACTCAAGCCCTTTGAAGTTCATCTTTTACCACATATTGCTTCATAAGCTGCACATGGAATTACAGGACTTAACATATGCCCTGCTGGATTTTGGACTTTGGTCCCAATCCTTTGTGTTCCACTGTTTGTAACTTTTGGAATGAAAAAGTTTGACTTGTGACATTAAAGGCTGTGTTTAAATTTCATTTATACGAGAGCTCACAGCTAAGAGTTTGCCTTAAATTTTGGAGGAAATTTGGCACTTGTAATTTTCAGCAGTACTGAAACTGTTAGGACTTTGGCAACTCTTGCAGATGGACTAAATGCCCTTTACAGTAAAGGGATGTGTCTGAATCTTTGAGGGTCCATAGGCAGAATATTATGGTTTGTGTCTGGATGTTCACCTCATAACCTCAAGAAGTCATGGGAGACAAGCTTTTTGAAGACAGATGGTTAAATCTGGATCTCTTGTTTTCATGCCCTCAATTTAGGAAACAGAATTACAGTGGTTCCATATTGACTTCAAAGGAGTTCAGGGTTCTCACTTTATAAACATCCTCAACCTATGGAAGAAGAGAGCACTGAGATGGTGTGAGTGCTACACCTGCCATAGGGTGGTTAGCCTGCATACAACATATAGGAGGAAAAGAAGTTTGTTCCCTCCCATTTTTCTCTTGTTGCTTTTGCTTTCTTCAGCCATCATGAACTGTTGCCCCTCTGCCATGCTATGCTCCTTTGGAGGCAGCTGATTATAGACTGACACCTCTACAAACTGTGAGCTAAATAAACTTTCCTGCCTTAATTTGAGGCCTTGGGTATTTTGTCTCAGCTATGAGAGAAAAGTTACTAACACAACATTCCAGATAAAATTTGTAAACTTTGAATTCATGAAACCTCAATTGACCTTTACCCATGCATTTTTCACTTAACTTCCACAATATTCTTTACATATATTAAACTTTATAGATTATAGTGATGTGCCTGACTCATTCAATATTTGAGCAAGGAATATGAAAGTCTGCTATGTGTCAATTACTTTTCTAAGCCCTCCATTGAAACAATGAATATCAGAGAAAAAAAAAGTCCTGCCTCTATAGATGATATATCCTGGTAACATTATATTTTTATATACATATGTTTTTATTATATGGCATAAAATTAAAAATGAGTAAATAACCTTGGACTGTATTTTAAGTGATTCCTCTATAGTTATTTTTTGTTCTACTTAATTTACCATTCTTCTTGCTTCACTTTCTGCCTTCATCTGTGAAGTGTGGTTTGTATTCTATTTGCTTCTAGGCTTGCAGAAATCTGGTTTCTCTATCACTTTGCAAGTGTCCAAGTATGAAATGAGATGCAACTCTTAGAGAGTCTTACTTATTTTTTATCATGGTCCTGTGTTATTTCTTTTGAATGAGACACACTGAATTTAAACTTTCCAGTCCTTTACTCCAGGTCACCACTTTTTTTTTGAGCTTCAGACTTGTATTTATCTCATATTTCTGAGTATAGATTCTTAGCCATCAATTTTTGCTCTTTAGGTAAAAGGGAATTGGTTACTCATTCCAAGTGTCTTCCAGCATTCACTAGATTTCTCTCAGCTTTATAATTTAAAGATATGGGTTATTTTCAGCAATGTGTTTCTGTTTTGTAATGTTTCTCTGTAACAGTGTTTCTCTGTAACAGTGTTTCTCTGTAACAGTGTCTCCCACATTGCATTCATTGTGGATATGGTGTTAATAAAATTTGGCAAGTTCTTCCAAAATTACTAGATCATAATGAAACAAAAGTATAAATTGCAGCAGACTGTATTGCTCAGTAAAAGTCACTTTTTCTGCACTGCCTTTGAGTTCATCACTGGATTAAAAGTGTGTGGAAAGTCAGTTTCCTATAGTAACTTAACAGGGAGATGAATATGAAACTTAGACAAGAGAGATATGTTTTGATATTGAATTATTGTAAATGTCTGAGTCATGTAACCACTTCATTCCCCATGTTTAGAGAGCGTCTGAAACATCTTCTGATTTTCTGCAAAGGTGTACACTGTGAAAAAAGCTTACCTTAAATGCTTCAGGTTTTATCTCAGTTTCAAATCCTTTAGTTTGATTTTCTCATTCCGACATAGATTCTTATCATTCCAAAGCAGTAGTTGTTGAATTTCTTGAAAATTGCTTAAATCTCAGTGGAGCATTATAGTGACATATTTGTAATGTGGTATAGTAAACAAAGCATTCATGGTTGTAAAACCAAAGTCCATTTCCATGGCTTTACTTTGTTTTAAATATGTCATTAATAAAGTGGATGTGTCAGAAAAATCAAGCAGTGCTTCAGTGTTCCTTTGACTTATTATTGGTATATAACTTGTTTTTAAGATCTATTTAATAATATTGATGGTCATCAGAATCCTCCTTTCATTGAGAAAAAGTATATGACAATGTTCATTCAATTGCAGATGAAAAGCAGGATCTTTACATCTCTCTCCTACTAGGAGCTTGACAAATGTGAAAACTTTTATTATTCCATGATATTTTTCAACTCTTCTCTTCTTTATCAAGTGCTCTCTAGCACTGCCCCAGGCTCACCACTCATACTTATACTCAGCCTTCACTGAACCCCATTGAAATTTCCCTAGACAACATGTCCTGCCTTCCTTTGGGACTTCATATTAATATGTACCAGTGAGAATATACCTGGAAAATTAATCAAGTTTCAATGAAAGGGATCAATTTATCTGTTATGCCCTTTCTCCCAGGAGTTTTTAAATTTAATGAGACAACTGAAAGTAAAATATATTAATTTAAATAAAGAGCAATAATGTTACTTCAAGCACTATGCAGAGTATTTAACCATGCAGGAGGAATGAAGATTATGTATATATGACTACCATTTATATCTTAAAACATATAGATAGTAGGTAATATATCATGCATAATTGTTCCTATGTTTTCTGAAAAGAATCATTCATAGGGTAATTGTAAATCCACTTATTCAAATATGTGACATCTGTTGAAAAGTGAATTTTTGTAGTAAAAATACTATTGAAACAACCAGATACAAAATGTATTTAATTTTTTACTATATTTCCTCATGAATTTCCGCAGGTCCTCTTACCAGCTACTCCATTGGGTTAAAAATGTATATAATTCCACTCTCTTTATATCTATGTTAGTGAAACAATTTAGTGCAGCTTTGGATTCATGTGCTACATCAGGGAAGAATACTTGCTTATTGTTTGATTGCACATAAATAGAGCAATTATTATTTGTTAGCTCTCCATTACCTTGAATAAAGACTGCCAATCCCATTGAAAATTATTTTTTATTTAAGAGTAAGAAGACACAGAAAAGACAAAAATCAAAAGAGACAAACAACAACAAACACAATAAAGCAACAGTACAGATTTACAAAACAAGATGACAGGAATTTGACAATGGTTGTAATATTGCATATTGTTAGCTTCAAAAGGGTTGCATAGATTAATAGATATAGACATGTAAAATTGATCTAATCAATGAGTATTGTTTTTTCCAAAAACTAATACAAGTAGTAAGATAATCATTTTAACTATCATATATATATATATATATATATATATATATGTGTGTGTGTGTGTGTGTGTGTGTGTGTGTATGCAAATTTATTTGTTTCTTTTTCCATTCCTTTTTTTCTTTCTTTCCCCCATCCCACTTACTTTTCTGCTTTGAGAAGTTTCTCTTACACAATATTTATTGTAGATTATAGATCATATTTGCTATTTAACTTTCTTACACTAGGGAGACAATGTGGTATATAGACATTTGAGTTTGATTTATTTCACTAGTGATTATGATCTTAAGTCATATCCATTTACTTATAAAAGCCTCACTGCAATCTTTCTTTATAGCTGAGAGGTACTCCATTGTATAAAAATATCACCTTTTTTATCCATTCCTTGATACAAGGGCACTTGAGTTGTTTTAAGATTTGGCTATTACAAATTGTACTTCTATAAATATGGGTGCACATATACCACTGTTATATGATGTTTTCAATTGCTCTGGGAAAATAACCAGAAGTGGGATAGCTGGGCCAGGTGAAATCTCTAATCCTAGCTTTTTGAGGAACCTCTACAGTGATTTCCACAGTGGTTGCAAACAGCCTAAACTTCCACCAACAATATTGAAGAGTTCCTTTTTATCCACAGCGCCTCCAGCATTTGTTATTGGTTGATTTCTTGATCTTGGCTATTCTTTCTGGGGTGAGATGGAATCTCAGTGTTATTTTACTTTGCATTTCCAGAATGACCATTGATGTTGAACATTTTTTTCATATATTTATCTATTATTTGTATTTCTTCATCTAAGAAGTGTGTATTGATCTCAGATGCCCATTTTTGGATTGGATTTTTGAATTTTGGGGCCAGATTTTTAAAAATCTTCATATGTTTTAGATAAAATTCCTTTGTTTTAGGGACAGTTGACTAAGATTGTTTTTCCAATTCATGGGTATGCTTTTCACTGTATTGGAGATTTATTTTTACATGCAAAAACTTTTTCTTAAAACGAGATTCTAGTTGTTGATTCTGAGAAGTATTTCTCATGCAGTTTGATATTTGTTCATGAACTGTCGACTTACGCCTACTTTTTCAAGATCTCTGTGTATTTGTCTTTGAGTATATTTAGTGTTTCTATTTTAATATTTAGATCTTTGATCTATTTTGACTTTCGTTTATGTCATGGTGATAGACATGGAACAAGTTTCAGTTTCCAGCATACGGTAAGCTAGTTTTTCCAGCACCACTTATTAAAGAGGCTATCTTTCTTCCAGTTTACATGTTTAGACCCTTTGTCCACGATGAGGTGGTTGAGTATGTTTGTTATTTTGGATGTATCTTCTAGTCTATTCTATTGATCTTATGTCTGTTTTTATTCTACTACCATGCTGATTTTATAACAGTAGGTTTGTAATATAATTTCAAGTCAAGGATTGTGATGCCTCCTGCCTTTCCTTTGTTACCCAGAATTACCTTTGCTATTCTAGGGCTCTTCTGGTTGCAGATGAATTTTAGGGACCATTTCTCTAGATCCATGAGATATGCAAATGTTATTTTGAATGAAATTGCATTAAATCTTTATTACAATTTTGGGATAATGGCCATTTACACAATGTTTTTTCTTCCTACCCATAAACAAGGAATGTCTTTCCATTCACTTAAATCTTCAATTTCCTTTTTCAGAGTAATGTAAAATTGAATGTACAGATCTTTTACTTCCTTTGTTAGACTGATTTCTAAGTATTTCATTTTTTTGGATGCTACAGTGAGGTGTTTGGTTTCACTTTTTTCTCTCTCAATGAGTGTGTTTTTTGTGTACAAGAATGCTATTGATTTTTGAGTGTTGACCTTGTATGTAGCTATATTACTGAATTTGTTAATTACATACAAAAGTCTTTCAAGGGAATTTTGGGGACCTTCTATGTAGAGTATCATATAATCTGCAAATAATAATTTAACATGATCCTTTCCTGTCCTTGTTCCTTTTATTTCTCTCTCTTGTCTAATTGCTCTGGCTAATGTTTCTAGAACTATCTCAAATAGGAGTGGTGATAATGGATATCCTTACCTTGTTCCTGATTTTAGATTGAAAGTTTTCTGTTTTTGTCCATTTAGTAAGATGCTGACTGTTTTTTCTCATATATGGTTTTCATCCAGTTGAAATAGAGACCCTCTATTCTGATTTCCTATAGGATTTTTAATCATGAATGAGTGTTGGATTTTGTCAAAAGCTTTTTCTGAATCTATTGAGATGATCATGTGATTCTTGTCCTTGGCTCAATTGATATTTTGTGATTTCTGTGTGTCTTATCACCTCTGCCTTCCTGGGATGAATTCCACTAGATCATGATGTATAATCTTCTTGATGACTTGTTGCATTCTATTTGCCAGTATTTTATTGAGAATTTTTGCATCTATATTCATTAGAGGATTTGCCTGTAATTTTCTCTTTTTTGGGGGGGTTTTCTCTGGTCTTGCTATCAGGGTAATATTTCTTTCCAAGAATGAGTTATGGCAAATTGCTTTCTTTTCAATTTCATTGAATATTTTTAGGAACATTGGCATTAAGTCTTCTCTTAATTTCTTGTAGAATTCAGCAGTGAATCCAGCAGGACCTAGGCTTTTTTTTGTTAGTAAGGTTCTAATTAAATTTGTAACTTCATTAAATGAAATTGGGTTCTTGAGCATTTTTACATGCCGTTGATTCAGCTTTGTTAATTCATATGTTTCTAGGAATCTTTCTAGTTGTTCTGTGTTATTGAACCTATGAGAATAAAGGTTTTTGAAGCAGGTATTTATGATCTTCTGGATTTCCACAAGGTCCGTAGTGATTTCATCCTTTTATTATAGCATGGATTTGAGTTTTTTCTTTCCTCTTTTTGATAAGTTTGGCAAGGGGGTTTATTAATTTTATTTATTCTTTCAAAGAACCAACTCTTCAATTCATTAATTCTTTGTATTTTCTTTTTTTTCAATTACATTAATTTATGATCTAATGTTTATAATTTCCTGTTTTCTTTGGGCTTTGCACTTGACTTACTCTTCTTTTTCTAGACGTTTCAAGTGCAGCATTATGGTTTTTTTGTTCATTCCATTTTTCTGATGTGAGAGTTTAGTGCTATAAGTTTCCCACTGAGTACTGCCTTTATTGTGTCTAACAGGTTCTAGTAATTTGTATTTGAATTTTAATCAATTGTAGGTATTGTTTAATTTCTTCTTTAATTTTGTCTGTGACCCATTGGTTTTTTATGAGAGTGTTATTTAATTTCCATGTATTAATGGTGTTCTTGTGGATGTTTTGCCATTAATTTCTAATTTTGTTGTACTATGGTCAGATAATATGCATGGGATTATTTCAGTTCCTTTGCATTTAGTTAAGCATGTTCTCAGGATAGTATATGATCTATTTTAGAATGACCCATGTGTAGTTGAGAAGAATATGTATTCTAATGTTGTTGGAATATTCAGTACACATCCTGTAGGTCCATTTCTTCACAAGTTTGATTCACTGCTGCTATTTTTTTGCTGATTTTTTATTTGATTGATATGTTTTCTTGTGGCAATGGGGTGTTAAGGTCACCCATTATAAATGTATTATTGTTTATTTGATTTTTTTATCTGTTAAAATTTGTCTTATATGGTTGGGTGCTCCCATAATTGGTGCATGTGTATTTATGATTGTAATCTCTTCTTCTTCAAGTTTTTCCCTAAGAAATATGTAGTGATCTTCTTTATCTCTTTTAATCATTGTTTATTTGAAGTTCACTTTATTTTTTGTTGTTGTTTGTTTGTTTGTGGTACCAGTGATTGAGCTCTCAATCTTGCACTTGCCAGGCAGGCTTTTACACCGCTGAGCTAAATCCCTGGCTGAACTTTATCTGCAATACAATAGATACTCCTGCTTTTTTCCTGGTTCTGGTTACATGGAGTATTGTTTTCTGTCTGTTGACTTTTAGTGTATGAATTTCCTTTTGAGTTCAATGTGTTTCTCGTATACAGCTTATTGTTGGATTCTGTTTTTTAATCCACTCTGTCAGTTTGTTTCTTTTTCTTTGTCATTTGAAACCATTTCCATTGATGGATATAACTGATACATAGTGATTTATCACTGTGATGTTATCTTTCTATTGTTGGTTTTTCTACTTTTTCTATTTAATTGTATGCTTTGCTTAGTGGTTTTCTTAAGCTATTGTTGGGATTGTAGTTATCTGTCTCTTTCTAGAGTGTCTTTCAGTACTCTTTGTAATGTTGATTTGTTGGTCAGCAATTTCTTCAGTTATTCTTTGTCATGGAAATATCTTATTTCTTCATCAATTTTCAAAGACAGTTTTGCAGGTTAAATAAGCCTGGGTTGAAAGTTGTTTTCTTTTAGGACCTGAAATAGTTCAAGCTCTTCATGTTTGAGGATTTGTGTTGAGAAGTCTGTGGTGATTCTAATAAGCTTTCCTTCATAAGTGATCTGTTTCTTTTCTCTGACAAATTTTAGTGTTCTATTCTTGTGCTGAGTTTCTGATATCCTAATTATTATATGTCTGGGAGTAGATTTATTTTGGTTATGGTCAACTGGGTTTCTATAAGATTAACAGATATATGTATCAGATTTTCTTCCCATATTTGGAAAATTTTCTGCTATTATTTCTGTAAATAGTCTTTGTATATCATTTGTGTTGACTCTTGCTTTTTCATTGATACCTATCAATGTTTCTGTTTGTATCATCTTGAATTTTCATTTCTTGGTTCCTTATTATTTTTAACAGATCTTTTATTTTATGATCACTAGCTTTCAGTCTATCTTCAGCTTCATTCAAGCAGTTTTGCCAGCTTTACATGAAATTTTCAATTTCCTGAATATCCCTTTGAGTCTGTTTCATGCATTGTAATTCTGACTTATATTTTGTATTCAATGTTTCCATCATTTTCATTACTCTATTTTTTATGTAGATGTTCTTTAAATGTACACAGTATTTGTTTCATAATGTTTGTCATTTCATTTTTTACCTGAGCGATTATTTCTGATTTGATTTCCTCTATAGCTTCATGGAATTATTTCTTTACTTCAGTTGCTATCATTTCAGAAAGTTCAGTTGTGTAATTTCTGGTGTCTCATTTAAGTGTCTCGGGTTTGTTCTTGGTGGGCTGGAGGACTAAGTGTACACCTTGCTCTTTTGTTTTCTAATTTTTTTTCTGGGATGTTTGTGGCTGCAAGACACCCTCCTGATGGATTGGACTGTAATACTGTGCTGGGCAGAGTTTTAATTCTCCAATATCCCCATGGATAGCTGGAGCCTTGTAGTCTTTGGCCTATGAGGCTTACTGGGTGTTCTCCTTATGTACTGTGCTGGGTTGCTCTGGGACAACTAGGCAGAGCTTGGATCCTTAATGCAGGTAGCAGCCACACACCCCCAGAATGTATCACCAGGGCCTAGTGCCTGGCTGGGACCTAGGTGGCTAGGTGGAGTGTGCCCCTAGAATGTGGCACCACTGGGATCTTGCATATGGCTGGGAAGAGTTTAGAACATCTGGACTACAAAGCTAGCTGAAGCATGCCCCTGGTGTGTGTGTCTGGGCCCTGATCCTGGCTGGGTGGAGTTCAGAATGTCCGGGACCCACCAAGTGGCTAGCTGGGCCACATCCTTGAACTATGTTCCGGGCGCCCTGTGCTCTGATGGGCAGAGCTCAAATTCTCCAATACTTACCAGCTAGGCTGGTCCCACCCTCATGGGTGGCTCTGGGGCTCTGTGCTGGGATGGACTCAGTACCTCTGTGACCTGTGAGGATGGCCAGGCATCCCTCTGATGGATTGTGATGGGATGCTTGGTTGTGCAGAGCTCAGATCCTTCATGCAGCTAGTGAGGATGCACCCCCAGAGGATGCACCTGGCTAGGTGGAGTTCAGAACCTCTAGGACCCAGGTGGTTAAGTGGAGTACCCTCCTGGAGTGTAGTGGCACAGGGGACTTGTGTCTGGCTGGGAGGAGTTCAGAGCCTCTGGACCATGCCCAATTGTCAATTATTAATCATTACCAATTAAGAGCATCTTCATAGCTTTCAAATTAAAATATATATATATATATATATATATATATATATATATATATATATATGGTTGCCTCATTGCATTGATATTATATGTATGTTGTGGTGTTGTTGATTGTTGTTTGCTTTTTTATTTAGTTTTGCTATTTTCTTATTTTAAAAATTTTTCTCAGATTGCAAGAGTGACCTCTAGTGTAAAACATTTGTATTTATAATCTCAAACTCCAGGATTTCTTATCTAGTCACTGATATCAGTGTTATGTGAAACTAAAAAAAACCTCCACAAATATGACAATTTACAATTTAAAAACAAAACTGGGTTTCTTAGTATTGGTGTTCATTTATTTTATGCCCACTCTTCAGCGACCAATTGACAGCCTCATTCCAGCGTTTCTGAGATAGCAAGGGTAAGACTTTTACAAATGTCCTTGCAGAGAACTACAAGCAAATTGTGACATTCTTTAAGAGCTGGGTGTATTTTATTGCAGAAAACATGTTTTTCAAATCTTTCATTGACCCTGACATTTCTACACTGAATAATTGGCTGGAGCATTCACCTGTTCTCTTTCTCCAGTAGGGAAAGAAACTTTTCTTACCCACCATGCTGGTAGATGCAAGGTGTAAATAACAAACTGTTTTCTTTACAGGCCAAATGAAACTTAAGTGTATGTTCTAAGATTATACAAGGTCAACCAGAAAATTTGCAGTATATTCAATGGCAATACTTATTCCCTATATGAGATTCAATGACTTTCAAGTGCTAGCCACCCCTTACAATAAAAACATTCATCCCTCACATTTGCTTAGTGTTTTAAACTTATATAGCACTTTAAATAATTTTACTTTCTCTACTGGTTACTTTTAGGGGATGGGTATTATGTGTCCCATTTCACCAATGAAATTATTAAGTCCAGTGAGAAGTAATGGCATATCCAAAGTGAAACATACGTAATACATAGTGGAGTTATGAGCCTTTAAGCTGCAAATTTATTGTTTTCATTCAACTGCTTAAGACTTTAACAGTCAAACTTCATCAAAGTAATGTATAAGATTTTTAAAAGCCTTACATACAAAATTCTGTGAAAATATGCGATAATCCCTTTGTAAGAATCAAGGAAGATATTTATGGAGGTCATATATAGTTCAGTCTTTAACAAGTAGAAAGAATGTGGGTAGATGAGGAAAACTGCTCCAAGTTAAGCAAGATCAAGGAAATGGAAAAATGTGGAGCATATGTAAGAAATAGAAAGTAGTCCAATTTTTCTAACTGTGTAAAAGTTTTAGCAAATAAGATAGTAAAATAAAATTGAGAACAAAAATGATACTCCTTTATTCTAGAATGGCAGTTCTCAACTTCAATACTATTGCCATTTGGAACTGGATTAATCTTTCTTGTGAGGAATATTTGTGTACTTTAGGATGTTAGCATATTCTCTCAGCTCTACCCAGTAGATAACAGTAATACAATTTCCTTTACATGTGAAAAACAAAAATGTCTAAATGTTGCCAAATGTCCTCTGTAAAGCACAATTAAACTCTGTTGAGAACTACTCACTTTGGTAGATTATGGAAGCCATTTCCTATTTTGAGACAAAAGTGTTATAAACATGTCCATGCTTACATAAGGTAAACATTACCAACATCTACAGGATAAACTAGAAAGACACAATTGGAAAAAAAAATTAAACTTTGATGATGATGATATGTTAGTGGTCTTGGGATAAGGGTCACAGTAGCTGCTTTATTAGAAAGAGCATTAAGCTCATGGTACTTGAAATACATTACATACTCTGCCAGCTATTATATGTTCTTGAAAGAGTCATTTAAAATAGTCCCCATTTTTCATCTAGAGTAAGATAATAAAGATATTAAAGTTGCCTTCTAGCTCCATTTGAGATAGAGACACAATTTGGATTAAATTGAGTGCAAAGGCAAGTCAGAAATAGTACAAAAATTGTTTTGGTATGAATTTTTATGATATGTAGTATTATTACTTTAAATAGTTGAAACGTATAGAGTATAGATGTTGGTATATTGCCTAGTCCAGGTCTTTTGGAAACTACTTTAGTTCATTAAATTTGGCATTTACTCAGAGCATGCTATGTGCAAGACTCTATTAGGTTTTGTACTTGTTTATTAGATGGGTTAGTTACAGGGTTTACCAAGGAGTTTCAAGTATAATAAAACAATCAAAAATATACATGTACACAATGGTAATGCAAAACAGAATTTGGACATTCTGAACAAGCTGTATGTCCAAGTCTTATATGCATCAACAGGTTGATTTTCCAATTGTTTTATTGTGCTGACTAAAATTACATCCAGGTTCAAGAAATAAATAAAACACACAAAATTTTTACTGATTTTCTAAAATATTTGAGTAAGCAAAAATACAGTTTAAGCATTTAGACATCAGTTCAACTGAAATGTTTATGGCATACTTTCATTCTATTCGATGCACATATGAGCTAACCTCATTTGTAAGTGAAGCCTTTAATGAATAGACAATAGGTGACAACTAACAAACTGTTTACATGTAAATAATTGCTTTAAAGAACTTGAAATAAATTTCCATTTTCAAGTATATAAAATATGAAATATACTTCTTTAAATCATATTTATACTATTTATTTTTAATCTTTGTGAGACAGGGTATTGCTATGTAGTTCAAGCTGGTCTTGAGCTCACTTTGTAGCTCATGCTGGTCTCAACCTTGCAAGGATCTTCTTGCCTCAGATTTCCTAGTGCTGAGATTATAGGCATGCACCACCACATCCAGCTATATTTATACTATTTTATTCCTTGCTTCAGCAATTTTTTCTAAATTAAAAATATTTTTAATATTAAGGTTTTACTATACACCATATAAATAAGTTAAAATTCTGTTAGAATATTCTTCCCTTCAGCTGTTTTCTATGGACTTTAGGTTGTGATCAGGGCTATGAACACTGCTAATGGATCACTTTGATAAATAGGTAATACTTGAGATATTGAGGTATGTACTCACTCCCATGTACAGGATAATGGGGATGTTGCAAAGACAGATATAATTAATTCAGGGTGAAAAAACTGAGAAAGGGAAAGAGATGATAGATACCAAGATACACATATAGGTAACTACATAGCTGGCTGATACATATATCGAAAAAATACAAGTATCTGTACAAGTACACATACATGTATGAGATTGGTGTATGTGTGAAATTAGATATATTAGTAGACCAAAAATACAGGTAACTGGAAACTATTGAGAAATTCAGTGAAATAAATAAAACATACAAGCTTATTACTGACTTGCTAAAATATTTGAGTAAGCAAAAATATAATTTAAGAAATTCTGAGAAATTCAAAAATTTAGATGTCTTATTTTCTTTCCTTTTACCTTTTAAATTATTGTACTGTTTTTTGTTTGTTTGTTTGGCTTTGTAAACAGGCAGGAGGTAGAATCAATGGTCATGCCAATTTGATTCCTTCAGCTATCATTAAGGAGAAATCTATGAAGAAATGTTCAAACCAGTATTCAAAATGTAATTTTATATCATTTATGGATTTCAAAATTCTCTTCTTTCTCTTTCACTCTTTGCAGATAACCACAGGTAATTTTCTTCACATAATTTTGATGTTGAAAATACAACATCTGGAATTATACATATTTTTCTTATATATAGGAAATGTATGGGTAAAGAGAAGAAGATCTAGAATACAAAGTATGAAAAGAAGAAATTAATATGTTCTAAAGAAAGACTCATTGGAAGAAGCTGCTGAATAAAACAGGCTATTCCAGTTGAAACCTAACACATGTCTATAAATATATTCAATACAATAATATAAGCACACACAGGAAGGAAATTATTCACCAAACTTGAGAAAGCTAAGAGTAGACATTTGTGTGTAAAGAAGGGAAGAGTTAGGGTAAATATTAGGAAAAAGGACATAAGAGCAAGTATAATTAATAATAGTCTACATAAGGGAGACATGGGAATCATGGCTGTTTCAGATCCTTAAAGTAATGATAATAGTAACTATAAAACTGGTGCAGAGCACCATTTTCTTAAATAGAAAAACCATAAATAATGACTTCATTCAAACAAGCATAATTTCATTTTTATACAGTCATATCTATTGTTAAACTAAGAGTATTCTAGTCAGCAAATCAGTCCTTCTGTGTGCCTAACAATGCTTTAAAGAAGAAAAGACCCAATGCTTCATCTTCAGGGAGCTCACTGTCTGATCTCCTTGAGAAAACCATATGTATAAAATGGAAGGCTTGGTTGTGTGGTTCTGATGTTCATTATAATATAATTACTGAAGCTTTTGCATCATCACCTGTACTCCTAATTTCAGAGAATATTTGGCATTATCTACTTGAATATTACTTCCAAAGACATGTCTCTATTTCCTCTGTGTCCAACTGCTTTCCTAGCCCACTTCTAGCTGGCACACTGAGCACCTTAGCATCCAGTGGCCATGAATACATGGTTGAGCACAATTTCATGCACCTGAAGTAAAATTCATATTGGCTTATTTCCAGTCCAAATGCATCAGGAAAGTTTTTCCTCATTTCTGAGTTAAGTGGTTAAGGAAACTTACCTTAGAGCTTATATTTAACTTTAGAGCTGTAGGGGAAAGAGATTATTTTTATTCAGACTTTTGACTCTAGAGATCAAGTGAAACAAAGCGATGCAAATGGGCCAAGTTGGGTGAAATGCTGACAGCAAGGGAAATGGGCCAAGATGGGTGAATGTCTGAGGTCCCTGTTGACTCCAAATAGATAGGTGGATATTCCAGGAATAGTCAACTTAGAAACTTTTTGTTCCTTACTATGTTAGTCTCTGTCTGTTGTTTGTAAGACATTCACACTGTGGCGAATAGGGAAGGATATAAGGCATGATCCTGGCCCTAAGAAGTCTATGAAAAATTCTGAGAATTGAACCTAAACAATTGAAAAGAAAGCTATCAGTCTAACATATTCCATTAAACCATCTTTCTTTCTTTTTTTTTTTGGTATTGGGAATTGAACTCATGACCTTGTGCTTGCAAGGCAGGCACTTATGCCCCTGAGCTAAATACCTGGCACCATCTTTAAAAAAGCTTATTTTTTGCTATTATATCCACTACAGCTTATAAAAGACTGCAAATAACTATGTACTTGTTATATGCTTGTTGACATGAAGTATCTTATTTATGAAACAAAATATATTATCCTATGAAAATTCAAATTATAGGGGTATATTTATTTCTAGAAGCCCCTATATAAAGAAATTAACTATAATTTGGAAGTCACAGTTCGTGACAGAGTTTAACAAGCATGTTTTTGTACCAAAAGTTAGTTTTATACAGGTTTTATGATGGAGACAGAAGAGATAGGATTAGATCCAGAAGACAGGAAGAGTGCGGATGATTAAGGAGTCAGAAATGTTCCCTGTAGATTTGGTAGAGAATTTTGGATGAAAGAGAAAAAAGATTATTTAACAGCTGCTTTCAGGACTTTGAGTCAATAGATTAGTGGAGAGGAATTTTAGAAAGTTCTGCTGTGTTAAGCAATCTTTATTGCTTAACAACTGTGCTGCTCTTTGGGAAATATTGCTAAAGATGAACATTAATTTTAAAATAAAAATGCACACAGCACATGGAAAAGTTTAGAGAGCCCCTTTTGTAGCTTCATCTCATATTAGAAAAAAGTAGACATTATTTTATAAAATTAGCCAAATGCTTTATTATCGGAGATAGAAATAATAATGAAAAATTTCACAATGGAGGACATGGATAAGCTAGTAAGACTGAGTGGTTAGGGTCATGTAGAATACTAAAAATCTCATTAACAGTAGGACATTCAACAGAGAAGGGAAGAAAAATGATGGTGTGAACATCTAGTAGAAAGTTTGGCTCAATATTACAGAAGGAGAAGTTAGAAGACCTAGAATTGGACATTTAATATTTGAAGCACTAGGGATAAAGCAGTGGCAAATACAAGAGAGAACTTCACAGTACATTTCATCAGCTTTCTCAATTTGTTTTTTGTCATAAGACTCAAAACTGGGCTTATAGCTCATCTCGTGAGTGGTGGCCTTTTATTTCTTCCAGCAGTGGCATAAAAACAAGGTAATTTGTGTAGATTTTGATTTTGCTAAATATAATAACCACAATCCACTTTTTCTGTCAATATATAGATCCTTCTACAAATCACAGAAATAAAATACTTAAGCTAATTAAATGAGTGTTCCATCTCTTTTTGGTTTCATTAGACACATTCATTTCCCTCTTCTGGAATTTATGGACATGGAGAAACAAAAAACCCTTAGAAAGGAAGATTCAAGATAAGATGTAAAACTCAAGCAAAAAAGAGATGATGAACATCTCTGTTTAATATTGCCTGAACATAACACTCTGGCTGATTTTCACAGACATATAAATATTAAAGTTCTTTCCTTTCATTTCACCATGAACTCTTCCTTGAGGGAAGTTTTGGAAAGACAAACCAGATCCTCTTCCCTTTACTTTTTCTCCACATTGCCTTTTTAAAATGGTAACTAAATGAGGATGAACACTTGAACCACAGGGTAATTGTTAATTATGTTTAATTCCAAAGTGGATTTGTGATGATTTATAAAGATATGAACAAGGAAGGAAACCAAGATAAGGGTTTTTTTAAAGAATCATGCAAATATTGTGGAAAACAAATGTACATTTGCATTGTTAGTTTCTCTAAGGAAATGAAGAAATATAAGATATGGTTTCTGTTTTTAAAAACCATACTATTTAGTTGAGAAGATGAGACAAACACATATGAAATTCACAATGACTGGGTGGTTAAAATCTTTTGCTTTGCAGTCTTTTTCTTTGAGAGGATATAGCAATCCTCCTGTCTCAGCCACCTGGAATTCTGGGATTACAGGTGTGTGTCACCATGCATGGCTGGGGTCTAGATTTAAACTCTTCCACTTAAATTACTTGTGGCTTTGGACAATTTGTTTAATCTTACTCTGCTTCTATTTGCTTACTTGTAAACAGAGAATTATATTTGCCTCAATAACATAGTTTGTGTGAAGATTAATTTATAACATATTAAGCATTTCATATATTTTTATTGTAATACACATATGAAACTAAGCAAAGTAAACATTTAACTTATGATTGTTGTAAATAGGATGCAGAGAAAGAGAGAAATCAATGTGCACTAGGTTATGCAGGTCTGACTTAATGGTATAGGTAACATTTGAGCTACATCTTAATGGGTGAAATTTTGAGTGAGAAAAGGTGAAAAGTAAAGTCATACTATTTTGGTAGGCTACAAATTAAAGCATAACAAATAGCAAAATCAGAGGTCTTGCTGATGAAGAAAAACTAATAGACCATAAGAATCTTGACAGAACTTTAGAAAATCAATGCAGTGCCATGAGTATAATCAGTGATATGTAAATAGCTTTGGGTTTCATATTCTCAACTAGGTATTAACTGCAATATTTCTGCTTTTTAAAGAATTAAAGTCCTTGTTGGATTATTTTAAGCATAGTTTCTGGACTCACAATCTTCAGACACCAATAGTATTTATCAAAGTGAATGACTCCTATGTTAAAACCAGAACCACATTTCTTGTTTTTGTTTTTTGAAGGCTTTCCACAGCTGCCATAAAAATCACACTCTTATCTCAACAAAACACATCAGTTATTTTCTTCAACCACCATGTAATATGTGTATCAATCTTACAATACATAGTAAGAATTGCAGTGGATGTACAGATGCATTTCCTCTCCAAACATGTATGGCAGAGTTTGACTAGCAAGTCACTCTTTGTACCAGAAGGTGTGATATTATCAGTAAGGTATTCACAAGTACTTCTAATGATGCCTTAGTTGAAAAGTGAAAAAAGATAATCTGTTTACAATCAAATGTTTTTAAAAAAGGTTACTTCTTTTAGAAGATGTTATTGTTACCTTAAGTTTTATTTTCTGTGGTCTTTTTTCCCCTGGTTGCTAGAATAAGTTCAGTTTTATAAGCTTTAACACTTAATACCATATAGTGTGATAGTCAGTAGATAACTTCTAAAAGAAGTGAAAATAACTTTAATGTGAGTCTAATATGAATTTAAATCATCTTTCTCTTGACATGATTACACAGGTGTACTAAAAACCTAGATTTCTAAATCACTAAGAGACTTTTTAAAAATGAAGTCATTTCATCTCAAAGATTTTACAGAATTCGTGTTTTTCTTTCATTTAACACAATATAGAGAACTATGTGCATTTACCTTTGAACCACTGATTCAATCCAGCTGAATTCTTGTGCAACTGAACACACACTTTGGTGCCACAGAGAGGTAGTATATTTGCTTTGTTCAATTCTCTGGACATTTCATTGTGTTGAGTATGAATTGGACTTCTTAGAGGAGTGAGTTAATAACCAAGGACATTATCTTTTCCCCTAGGTAGCTTTTTAAAACCATTTGTCAAGCTGATATTTTGAAAGCACTGGTTCAAGGAAGGCAGGGCCAAAAGCCAAAATCAGCAAAGCTAATGTAAGCAGTCAAGGGCCAGTGGGGTAAACTAGAGTTCAGGGAAAGTTAGGGTTCATGGGCATGGAGAATGATCTAGAATCAACAGTCAAATGTTAAAGGATGCAAAGGAACTGAGAATTGAGGCACATCATGTAGGCTGACTGGCATACAAAGCATTATGGTGAAGGGAACTTGGAATCAATGCTAAAATCTATCTGCAGCACAGAGACCCATTACGCCTTGCTTTGCTCAAATACTGGTAGCTGATGTGTAGGACTCAAAATGAATGTAGCAGTTCACCATACCTAGAAAATCCTAACAGCTACTTGAAATAGTAGAAGAATCAGACTTGAAAGAGTGATTAGAGATTTCCATAATTGGCTCTAACACTTTTTAAAATAAGAAATTGTGGGTACATTAGGGGAATGGAATTCCATAAAAAATTTCAAACCAGTAGGAGGTTTGGGGTTATAACTTTGGTGCCCATACCTCAGTAGTCAACATGACCTCTTTCTTCTTTGCCTATACCTGCAGTTCTTGAATGGGAGTCAAGATTGAGAAATTTAGATTCTTAGAAACTTAGCCATTCAGTTTTTATTCTTGGGAGTTGAAAATCAAAAAGTAAAGTTTCTCCATGTGGTATGTAGTCACAATAGGAGTTCTCTTCATTCACTCTAGATCAAATTCAATGACAAAAACCTCAAAGGTCATACTACTTGGCAACTCAGTTAGCTCATTCCTGTAAACTCTAAACAATTCATTGTCTGTTGAACATTATAATGCCTTTTGAGCCAGTTATAGACCGAAGCAAATCCATTATTGATAGTTTTGACTATAGAAATTGCGCTCTTTCTCATCTTTTAAGCAGAATGTTGTGTTATTTCCCTCTTCTACAGACAAATTGACTGTGGGGATATCCCTACACTAGACTCTCAGGCTTCACATGCACAGTGAAACTAGAAATAGTAGAAAGTTTAAGGCATTTATATGTCTTTGTGCTCTCTCTGTCTCTTTCTTCTCCTCTGTCTCATTCCCTTCTCTCCTTTTCCTTTCTCCTCTTTTTTCCCCTTATTTTAGTCCAAAGATACTAAAGCATTTTCTCAAATGTTTCTTCACCCCTATATCAATTAACTCTAGAACTAACTTTCTTCTTTCACAAAGTATCACTGTTTTCTGGGCAGAAAGATCTACTATCTGGCACTTTACAGCCTCTGAAACAACTAATTCATGTCTTATTGTCTCAGCAAGTTTTCATCTCCCTTTGGATCATGTTGGAAGAAATTTGTTTATTTTTTCTTCCTGCCTTTATGTTCATGAAAAGTTCCTGTCAGCTATAATTTGGAATTTACCTCATTGACTTCTAAATTACCTCATTGACTTAATTTAGAAAAAAAATATTAGAATGCAACATAAATTCAGTCGAATGTGTAAACTGCTTCCTTTTCCCTGATATATATAGATGGGAAAGAAACACTGACTCTAGGAAACTGAACAACACACTGTGTATCAGAAGATATGAATTCCTTTCAGAACTGAAGCTGGCTCAAAATTTGATCTCAAGAAAACTGATTAATTTTTTTCTGAGTCTGTTTCTAAGCTGCAATAACCCATTCAGTTGATTTGAAATTGTCTCAGAGACAGCAAAGACACTTGTGTTTTTGCCAGTTTAGTTTTGGCCACAGTGGGTATCTAACATATTAGATGACTGATAGGAAAAACTAGTGCTAGAAATGAAGAGCCAGTGTGAACAAGAGGAATAAAAGGTCAGTGTGATTCTTTCTCTATGTCTGTGTCTCTGTCTCTGTCCCTCTGTCTCTTTCTGTCTCTCTCTTTCCTCCACCCAGGGACTAAACCCAGGGCTTTGTGCTTGCTAAACAAGTGCTCAACTGATGATCTATAGCTCCAACCAGCTTTTCCCTTGTAATACAATGGACTGATGGCATGAAATGTAAGACACACTCCTAATGGGACATTCCTCATATGCAAATTTTGGCTCCCTCATTTATTTTCCAACCAGGAAAACCATAACAGATCAAATAATGCATGAGTGCAATTAATATAAACATGATTTTGGCTTTTCTATAATTTTTAAGAAGCAAATTAAAAACTTCAATGCATAATTAGTAATCAACTTCTTAAAATAAGTTTCACAAAAGAAAGTCACATGGCTCTGTTTTTTGTATGTTCTAAAACTGACCTACTCGTGTAGCATGTAAGTCCGGGTACCCTCACAAGAACAAATAAGATATTTGCTCTAATTCTGGATTATCTTCTAAGAAAAGGATAAGCCTCTTGAACGTTGTAGAAACAAAGTTAAGTACATAAATCACAGCAGGATGGTGAATAGCTTTCACATTGGCATCATAACTACATACTCCACTTTCATCTCATCTTGTAAGGGCTAAATCTAACTATGAATTCAGGAAAGAAAGGAAAATCTTTCTTAATGTTAACATTAATAAAACCAAAAACTCAATGCTAAATCCTTTATGAGAATGGAGAAAATCAAACATTATTTAAACTGAACATAGATACTTTATTGATTTCTGTGGTGGAACTACAGATGCCTAGTCATTGTGGTAGACTGAATTGATATGGTAAAGACTTATCTCTTGTTCTACCCACAGAGTGATTGCTGGTCAAACTACAATGAAGAGTTAGTAGACTTGGCCCAGATTGAAAGCATGTAAGGGAAATTTCAAGCTTTGGGCATAATAAGGAAACTCAATATCTAAGAAAGGAGTATAAACTAAAGCTGAATTTCTCCTGAGGTTGTTAGAACCAGATATGAACTTCAAGGGTCTAAGGGTTTGATATCAGGAAATATGTAAAGTATGGAAGAGAAATTAGACCCCCCCCAAAAAAAATCTAGAGACCCAAGTGGCCTATCCTGCCTTATAATGTATGAACTACAGACTAGAAAACTCTGCTCATTTGCCTAGGAAAACAGCCAAGAAATTTCTTCAGTTCGAGAACATGGCCATATGAGAAGAAATAGTTAAGATAAAATGAACGTTTAATCGTGTACCAAGAATGAGTGTGAACTCTAAGTTCACATGTCAAATGTGGCACAAAACTTTAAGGTAAGAAATTAGCAGAAAAAAATTGATTTTAAATAGATGAAACTTGTGTCTCTTTGGCAATGGCAGCCTTGGGAACTACTCTGAGAAAATTCCTCTACCATCCTCAGCACACAAAAATCCTACGGGGAAAAAATCCCAGTTATAAATGAAAACACAGTAATGAGATTACAACTTTCAGTAGAAAATTAATCATTGTAAATGTGTTTCCCCAGACAGAAATGTGAAAAAATTGCATCACAAAAAGTAGAGAAAATAGGATAATTTGAAAGAGATGTTTAATAATTCGAAGATGTCTAAAGGAGAACAGAGAAGAGAGAAAAACTGACTGGCAAAAAGGATATTGATGGTTGCTTGTGGGCTTTATGAAATTTGTGGCCCATTAAGCATCAAGGCTAGATTGGAGATCAAATTGCAACTTTTGAGAAAGTCTCAGAAAATTCTTAAGGAGTAAAAGATTATATGTTCAAATTAAAATATATTTACTTTTTTACCCTTAACTGTATTTCCTTTATATCAGATAATTCAGTCTCAGTTTCTTTAAAAGTTCTTCTGAGAACTATCCTATGGATTTGAAATGCAAAATAGAATTTGTTACTTAATTCATCAAAAGAAAGAGTCACATAAATGAGTAAGAGTGAAGTTCTGAGATTCATATTGTTTTATGTTGATCCTTTTTATTACTGTCAATGAAAATATTGAATATACATATCAAAACTACCTTGCATTTTCATTAGAAAATTTAGGTTTCACAAAAATAAATGAAAATATTCTGTGCAAAAATGGAGTATATAAAATATATGCATTACATTTTATTACTGCTTGTAAATTATGTTGTGCATATCCTTTGTATCAATACAACTTTTAGTAAACTTATACATGTTATATGCATATTATTTCTATAAAACAAGTTACTATATAGAAGTACATCATTGATGCATTTGTTATTTAGAAATTTTGTAATTTATAAAATGTGGACCTCATTCTCTTACTTCTTTCAAAATCCCATCTGCATTGACATCTGCAAGTTCATGGAGAGAGGCATAAATTCTACTACCACTATCGCCATTACAACTTTCGCTGTATTTTGTTGTCATTACCTCATAATCTGGTTTTGAAAGGATTGGGCTCTAACACTAAAGAAAACTTGAGGGAACTAGGCATTGCAGATTTCTTTTCTGAAAATGTGAATGTTCTGAGTTTACCTGTTTCAACACAAAATTACAGCAAGTTTATGGCCACAACAATTTAACATTATTAATATTTCTATATTTTTAGGATTTTAATAAACCTTTTCACAATATGGATTCTCAGAGAAAGGAAATTGGCAAGATGCTAAAGCAGTGAAAAATCAATCTACTCTATGTATGTCACTTTCCAGCATGCCTCACTTATCAGTACTGATGCACCAACCAAAAATGTTATTTCAGTTTTGGTAGTTTTTAACTTAATTTGATGTGAATGTAAGTGAGCTGTCTTGGTTACTTTACTATCCTTGCTGGAACAAAATACCCAACACCCAAAACTAAGGAAGAAAATGTTTATTTAGCTCACAGTTTGTGGAAGTTTCAGTCCATAATCAGCTGGCTCTGAGGCAACGTGGCATGGCACAAGTGGCATAAACAGCAAAGCAGCCAGAGCACAAGCAGGTGGAAGAGTAAACCTCTTTTTCTCCTTTATATTTTAAGCTGCCTACTATCGCCTAGGGCAGGTGTAGCAATTACAAAATCTCTGTGCTCTCCTCTTGTAAAGGATAAGGATGTTTACCAAATAAGGATCCTGGCTCGCTGCTGAGTCTCTTAGTTAAAACTTCTAAACTTCTCAAATTGACACAATGTATCAACTATGATGTGGGCTTTCTCTACTTTGAAGATGTTTGGAGGCAAATTAACAGGGTAGCTAACAGACACCAAAAGAAGATAGGATTTAGCACAAAGGTCATGTTTTGAAAAGCCTGAAGAGATTCTGTTTTAAATTATTTTCCCAATCAATGCAGTGATCTTTCTCATGCATTTTGGAAGAGAAGATGCGTGCTCACTGGTACACATTGAATATAACTATCTGATACAGGAGTTGAATGCTTTGGGATTGTCTTTAGAATATTACACGTAGTAGCTGGATAGTTTCCTGGTTTGCATAATGACAAAAAGCTTCAGGATATTTAGTCAGCATTCACACAAAATACACTGCTTAAATAGCTGTCCCTTGTGTTTATTTAAAAAGAAAGTATCTGATGGGACAATAAAATTCCTCTCAGGAAAAATCACTACAATAATTAGTTCCTTGTGTGCAATGCCAAAAAAGGTACTATCTTTTTGATGCACCACCATAAGGAGGCCCCATTTTGCACATTGATGTAATGCCTTTCTCCATTACAATTAAAACAGGCCTGAGCACCTAGATGCTACAAATAACTAAAAGGTTCTTTATATGATGTAGCCTCCAAACACAACCCAAGGAATGTAAATTAAAATTTATATGTATAAATCATTTTGAGACTAGGATGTTTTATCATGATATTTACCACAATCTTAATTTTTCTGTCATCAATTTTGTTGTTTCCTTCAATTTCCTAAGAATGGAGGGCAGAGAAAAACCTTGTTTTTAGGTTTAGAGAACACAGGGCTAGCTGAGGTGGATCACATATACTCTAGAATACAGGAACAAATTAAACAATTGTCCCACAAGTGCTTCTAAATAAAAATGGACATGAGATTGACAGGGTCAAAAGTAACATGGATCTGTATCCATGTCTACATATTTATGCCTCAGGTTTGACTTATACTTGGATTAATAAACTTTAGAAAGAAATCAACACTATAGAAAATTTCAGGGAAGTTTTTGTGTTCACCAAGCATTTTTGCATGCATTATCTTCTCTCAGGCTCCCTAATGTTATTATCATTCTCATTACATATATGAAGAAGCAGCTAACATCTAGTTAGATTATCTGCCCAGGGCTAGTCTGATTTTCCATGATAAAGCTAAAACTGAGTTCCAATTTCCTGGCACTTAGTCTAGTACACTTTTCACAATATAAGACTATGTCAATTTTGTGCAACTGCATGGAAAGCACATATTCAACGCAACAGTGAATTTTATTTCAGATTTGTGTCAAACATAAAAGAAAGCCTCTTGACATCAAATGATTTGACAATATGAAATGGCTGCAAGATCAAGGAGATGCCATTTTGCTAAAAGATAAAATTTTTTAAATAAAGCTAATAATTGGCAATGAGTCTCACTCAGCAGCCTTATGAATCTGAGGTTTTATCTTAATACAAACCCTAACTCCCATAAAAGTTTTTGTATGAAATGGAGCCAAAAGAAAGCTGTCTTATAATTGTATTGATAAAAGGAATTTGGTTTCAGAAAGTGATCATTTTTGGCCATAGAAAATCTGCATCAATTTAAATATAGAATGGATAATTTGTCCACACCTCTGAATGATGATGGAAACTTCTCTGCTATGAGATTGACAAGGAATATATTGTAAAAAAAATCTTCCTCTAGGACCCTAACAAAAGAAAAAAGGAATTTTATGGAGAAAATTATATGCTATTATGTTATTTATGAGTAGTGGATTTCTATATCATAAATGTCAGAATTGTGCTCTCTATATAATTATTTACTTACTGCTCTGCTTGACAAAAAAATTAATGTGAGCAAAAATACAGTTGATTATATAATTAATGATAACTATACTAAAAGCAAAGTTTTTAACTATAATAGAAGGATGCATAATAAAAAGCACTAAAATATGCCTAGATTTATTTTAACACAATGAGTGATACAAAGAAAGTAAAGATATTGTAAAACTGAAATTTTCCTGCATATATTAACTATAAATACTTTTTTCACTGAAAATTTTTCTTTTAAACTTCTACCTACCTTGCCTTCTAGTAGATTTAGTGTTTCTGTTTTAATATTTAGATCTTTGATCCATGTAGATTTTAGTTTTTTTGCATGGGGATAGGCATGGGTCTCGTTTTAATCGTTGGCAGGTGGAGAGCCAATTTTTCCACCATTTATTAAAGAGGTTATCCTTCTTCCAGTGAACACATTTAGCTCCTTTGTCAAATTTCAAGTGTCTGAGTGTCCTTGTAGCTGGGTTTGCGTCTTCTAATCTGTTTCATTGATCCTCAGGTCTATTTCTTGGCCAGTACCAAGCTGATTTTATCACTGTGGCTTTGAACTATAGATTCAAGTCAGGAATTGAGATGCCTCCTGCCTTGCATTTGTTACCCAGAATTACCTTTGCTATTCCAGGTTTATTCTGTTTCCAAATGAATTTTAGGAATGTTTGCTCTAGATCTGTGAGGTATGTTAATGGCATTTTGATTGTGATTGTATTAAATCTGTATAACAGTTTTGGGAATATGGCCATTTTCACAATGTTTGTTCTTCCTAGCCAAAAACAAGGAATATCCTTCCATTTTCTAATGTCCTCTTCAATCTCCTTTTTTAGCATAGCATAATTTTCAGCATATAGGTCTTTTACATTCTAAGGCTGATTCCTAAGTATTTCATTTTTTTACATGCTATTGTGAAAGGTTATATTTCCATAATTTCTCTCTTGGTGAGTTTTTTTTTTTTGTGTGTGTGTGTGTGTGTGTGTGTGTGTACAGGAATGTTACTGATTTTTGAGCAATGACTTTGTTTCCAGCTACATTCCTGGATTTGTTTATTAGCTCTAGTACTCTTTTAAAAGAGTTTTTTGGGTCTTCAATATAGGGTATCCTGTCATCTGGAAACAGTGACAATTTAACTTCTGCCTGTCCTATCTTTACTCCTTTTATTTCTCTCTCTTGTGTGACTGGCCTGGGTAGTATTTCCAGAACTATGTTGAAAAGGAGTGGTGATAGTGGATATCCTTGTCTTGTTCCTGATTTTAAAATGAAAGCTTTCAGTTTTTGTCCATTTAGTATAATGTTGGCTGTTGGTTTGTCATAGATGGCCTTTATAAGGTTGAGATAGACACCATGTATTCTGAGTTTCTGAAGGGTTTTTATCATGAACATGTGTTGGACTTTGTCAAAAGCTTTTTCTGCACCTATTGAAATGACCATGTGGTTTTTGTTTTTGGCTCTGTTGATATGGTGTATTACATTTATTGATTTGTGTATGTTAAACCATCCCTGCATTCCTGGAATGAACCCCACTTGGTCATAATGTATAATCTTCTTGATGATTTGCTGCATTCTATTTGATAGTATTTTGTTGAGAATCTTTGCATCAATGTTCATTAGTGAGATTGCCCTGTAGTTCTCTTTTTGGTTGGATCTTTGCCTTGTTTTGGTATCAGAGTAATACTTGCCTCCAGGAATGCTTTAGGGAATATTACATTCTTTTCAATTTTATTGAAGATTTTAAGGAGTATTGGCATCAAATCTTGCCTAAATTTCTTGTAGAATTCAGCCATGAATCCATCAGAACTTGCGCTTTTCTTTATTGGTGAGTTTTTAATTCCATTTTCAGTTTTAATAGCTGATACTGGGTTATTCAAAATTGCTATATCTTCTTGGTTGAGTTTTGGTAGTTCATAATTTTCTCGAAATTGATCCATTTACTCTGTTTTCCATGCTTTATAAATAGAGATTTTCAAAATAGATATTCATGATCTTTTGAATTTCCATAGGTTCTATAGTAATTTCCTTCTTTGTAGTCCTTATTGCATGAATTTGGTTTTTTTCTTTCTTTTTCTTGATAAGGTTAGCTAGAGGTTTCTCAATTTTGTTTATTCTCCAAAACAGCTTTTTGATTCGTTTATTCTTTGTAATTTTTTTAGTTTCAATTGCATTGATTTCTGCTCTAATCTTTACAATTTCCTCTCTTCTATTAACTTTGGGTTTAACTTGCTTTTCTTTTTCTAGAAGCTTGAGATGAAGCATTAGTTTATTTATGCTCATTCTATTTTCTTGATATGACAATCTATTGCTATATATTTCCCTCTTAAGACCTCTTTCATTGCATCCCACAGATTATACTATGCTGTTTCCACATTTTCATCGAATTGTATGTATTGCTTTATTTCTTCTTTAATTTCATCTGTAGCCCACTGTTTGTTCATAAGTTTGTTTAATTTACATGTTTTATGAAATTCCATGTATTTTTGCAATTTCTGTGTCATTAACTTCCAATTCCAGTGTGCTATGGTCAGATATTACACATTGGATAATTTCAATATCTTTGCATTTACTTAAGAATGCTTTATGGGATAAAATACAGCCTATTTTGGAGAATGTCCCATGTGCAGCTGAGAAGAATGTGTACTCTGATGTGGTTGAGTGGAACACTCTGTAAACATATACTAAGAACAATTGCTTCCAGGTATGATTCAGTTCCATTATTTCTTTGCTGACATTTTGTCAAGTTGGTCTAACTCTTTGTGACAATGGGGTATTAATGTCCCCTGTTATAAATGTGAACTTGTGTATTTGGTTTTTCATGTCCATTAGTATTTGGCTTATATATTTGGGTCGTCCTGTATTTGGTGCATATATATTTATAATTGTTAGTTCTTCCTCTTGAATTTTTCCACCAATGAGTATGTAGTAACCTTCTTTATCTCTTTTAATCATTTTAGGTTTGAAGTTCATGCTGTCTGCAGATAGAATAGTTACCCCTACCTTTTTCTGGGTTCCTGTTGCATGGAATAGTGTTTCTATCCTTTGACTTTTAATCTATGAGTTTCCTTTTGGGTCAGATGTGTTTCTTGTATACAGCATATTATGGCATCCTGTTTCTTGATCAATTCTATCAATCTATTTCTTTTGATAGGTGAATTGAGGCCATTTACATTTATGGATGTAACTGATATGTACTGGCTTCATTTTGCCATGTTATGTTCCATGTTATGTTTGCTTTCTGCTTTGCCCCCTTGTTTAATTGCTTGTCCTTCCTGGTGGTTTCTTTCTGATGTTGTTCTGAAGATTGTGGTCATTTTTATCTCTATCTAATATGTCTTTCAATACTCTTTCTAGGGTTGGTTTGGTGAAAAGGAATTTCTTAAGCTGTTCTTTCTCATTGAAGTATATTGTTTCTCCATTAAATTTGAATGAAAATTTTGCTTGGTACATCAGTCTGGGTTGAAAGTTGTTTTCTTTCAGGGCTTGAAATACCTCTCTCCAAACTTGTCTTGACTTGAGGGTATGTGCTGAAAAGTTTGCCATGATCCTAATGGACTTTCCTTGATAGGTGAGTTGTGTCTTTTTTTTATTTAGAGAAAAAATACAGGAAAAAAAGAAATATTACAGAATTCCAAGAAAAGAACACAAACAGTAAGAAATCATTAGCTGATAAATTACGTATTGTTCTTTTAGAAATAGTTATTAAAGTTACAGAATTGAAGCACACAAAGTGGCCACTAAAGCAGTCTGAGTGCAAACAGATCTGTTCAACAATCCAACAAGAACATAGAGATATGGTGATCAATCCCACACACCTAAACATACATGCAGCTATATCTTTTATAGCACTTCCTATTTCCTCTTTTTTTACAATAGCAATTATACATTTTAAAAATTTTATTTAAAGAGAAGAAAAAAAGAAAAAAAAACAAAAAGGGGTAGCAACAATACAGAATTCTAAAAGAAAGAAAGAAAAAGGAGAATGAGAAAAAGCCCCACTAAGAAATCAGTAATTTGTAAATTATGTATGTCATCTTGGATGTAGTTGTTCAAGTTACAAAGTTAAAGGGTACATAGTAAATATTCAAACAGTCAGACTACAAACAGTTCTGCTAAAAGATCCAACAAAGATTCAGCAATATGGTCATCTATTTTACACACTCGAACTTACATGCAGTTATATCCCTTAGAGCACTTTCTTTTCCTCTTGTTTTTACAATAGCAATTAAACATTTTGATTTTATTACACTTGTAGTTCTTATTTACTTTTTACACTAGAGACATAATATGATATTTATAAATATGATTCTTATTTATTTCACTAATGAGGATAGTCTCAAGTTGTTTCCATTTGCCTATGAAGGCCTCAAGATCATCTTTTTTATAACTGAGTAATATTCCATTGTATAAAAATGTCACATCTTTTTCATCCACTCTGCAGTTGATGGGCATCTTGGTTGTTTCCAGGATTTAGCTATCACAAATTGTGCAGCTATGAACATGGGTGCATATATATCACTGTGATATGAACTTTTCAGTTCTTTGGGGAAAATGCCCAGGAGGGGGATAGCTGGATTGAACGGGGCTTCTAATCCTAGTCTTCTGAAAATTCTCCATATGGATTTCCATAATGGTTGTACCAGTCTACATTCCGACCAACAGTGGAGCAGTGTTCTTTTTCCCTGCAGCATCACCAACATTTGTTACCAGTTGATTTCTTGATGGCAGCTATTCTTTCCGGAGTAAGGTGAAATCTCAATGCTGTTTTAATTTGCATTTCTCGAATGACCAGTGATGGTGAACATTTCTTCATGTATTTATTTGCCATTTGTGTATCTTTCTCTGAGTACTATGTGTTCATCTCAGATGGCCATTTTTGGTGATTGTCTTTGAATTTGGGGGTCTTGATGTTTTTCAATTCTTTATATATTCTGGACACAAGTCCTTTGTCTGAGGGGTTGCTGGTTAAAATTCTTTCCCATTCTGTTGGTTTTCTTTTCACTCTGTTTGGTGATTTTCTTTGAAGTGCAGAAACTTTTCAATAATGTGAGATCCCATTTGTTGATTCTCTGAAGTGATTCCCGTGCACTTTGCATTTGGTTCATGAATTCTCTGCCTACCTCTATGTCTCCAAGACTTCTACCTACCTTGTCTTCCAGTAGATTTAATGTTTCTGTTTTAATATTGAGATCTTTGATCCATTCAGACTTTGGTTTTGTGCAGGGTGATATGCATTGATCTAGTTTCAGTTTTCGGCATGTAGAAGGCCAATTTTTCCAACACAATTTATTAAAGAGACTATCCTTCTTCCAGTAGACATATTTAGCCCCTTTATCAAATATCAGGTGGCTGAGTGTCTTTGTAGTTGTGCTTGCACCTTTTAATCTGTTCCATCGATCCTCAAGTCTGTGTCTTTGCCAGTACCAAGCTGATTTTATCACTGTGGCTTTATAGTACTCTTTCAAGTCAGGAATTGAGATGCCTCCTGCCTTGCTTTTGTTGCCTAGAATTGCCTTTGCTATTCTAGGTTTCTTCTGTATCCAAATGAATTTTAGTAGTGTTTTCTCTAGATCTGTGAGGTATGTGAATGCTATTTTGATTGGGATTGCATTAAATCTGTATAACAGTTTTGGGAGTATGGCCATTTTCACAATGTTGGTTCTTCCTAACGAAAAGCAAGGAATGTCCATCCATTTTCTAATATCCTCTCCAATCTCCTTTTTTCAGCATAGTATAATTTTCAGCATATAGGTCTTTTACATTTTTAGTTAGGTTGATTCCTAACTATTTCATTTTTTTAGATGTTATTGTAAAGGGCTATATTTCCATAATTTCTCTCCCAGTGAGTTTTTTGTTTGTGTACAGGAATGCTATTGATTTTTGAGCATTGACTTTGCATCCATCTACACTGCTGAACTTGTTTATTACCTCTAGCAATCTTTTAATGGAGTTTTTTGGGTCTTCTATATAGAGTATCATGTCATCTGCAAATAGTGATAATTTAACTTCTTCATTTCCTATCTTTACCCCTTTTATTTCTCTCTCTTGTCTAATTGCCCTGGCTAGTGTTGCCAGAACTATGTTGAAAAGGAGTGGTGATAGTGGACATCCTTGTCTTGTTCCTGATTTGAAAGTGAAAGCCTTCAGTTTTTGTCCATTTAGCATAATGTCAGCTGTTGTTTTGTCATAGATGGCCTTTATAAGCTTGAGGTAGATGCCGTGTATTCCGAGTTTCTGAAGGGTTTTTATCATGAACATGTGTTGGACTTTGTCGAAAGCTTTTTCTGCATCTATTGAGATGACCATGTGGTTTTTGTTTTTGGCTCTCTTGATGTGGTGTATTATATTTATTGATTTGCATATGTTAAACCATCCCTGCATTCCTGGAGTGAACCCCACTTGGTCATAATGTATAATCTTCTTGATTTGATGCACTCTATTTGCCAGTATTTTGTTGAGAATCTTTGCTTCAATGTTCATTAATGAGATTGGCCTATAGTTCTCTTTTTTGGTTGGATCTTTCTCTGATTTTGATATCAGAGTAATACTTGCCTCCAGTAGTGATTTAGGGAGGATTGCTTTATTCTCAATTTCTTTGAAGAGTTTAAGCAGTATTAGCATCAGATCTTCTCTGAATTTCTTGTAGAATTCAGATGTGAATCCATCAGGACTTGGGCTTTTCTTTCTTGGTAAGTTTTTAATTACATTTTCAATTTCAATAGTTGATGTTGGGTTGTTCAAAATTGCTATATCTTCTTGGTTGAGCTTTGGTAGTTCATATGTTTCTAGAAATCTGTCCATTTCCTCTGTGTTTTCTACTCTATGTGAGTAGACATTTTCAAAATAGGTATTCATGATCTTTTGAATTTCCATGGGATCTGTCATAACTTCACCCTTATCAGTTCTTATTGTGTGAATTTGGGTTTTTCTTTCTTTTTCTTTCTAAGGTTAGCTAGGGGTTTCTCAATTTTGTTTATTCTCTCTAAAAACCAGCTTTTTGATTCATTAATTCTTTGTATTGTTGTTTTAGTTTCAATTGCATTTATTTCAGCTCTAGTCTTTACAATTTCCTCTCTTCTATGAACTTTGGGTTTAGCTTGCTCTTCTTTTTCTAGAAGCTTGAGATGGAGCATTAGGTTGTTTATTTGTGCTTGTTCTGTTTTCTTGATATGACAATTTATTGCTATATATTTTCCTCTTAAGACTGCTTTCATTGCATCCCACAGATTACAATATGTTTTTCTGTGTTTTTATTGAATTATAGGTATTGTTTTATTTCTTCTTTAATTTCATCTGTAGCCCACTGGTTGTTCAAAAGGCTGTTATTTAATTTCCATGCATGTTTTACAATTTCTTTTGCCATTCATTTCCAATTTTAGTGCACTATGGTCAGATATTATGCATGGTATGATATCAATACCTTTGTATTTACTTAAGAATGTTTTATGGGATAATATAGCTCTATTTTTGAGAATGTCCCATGTGCAGCTAAGAATGTGTATTCTGATGTGGTTGGTGAAACACTCTGTAAATATCTACTAGTCCTATTGCTCACAGGTTGTTATTTCTTTGCTGACTTTTTGTCTAGTTGATCTATTTCTTTGTTACAATGGGCTGTTAAGATCTCCTATTATAATTGTGTTCTTGTGTATTTGGTTTTTCATGTCCATTAGTATCTGTCTTATATTGTTGGGTGCTCCTGTATTTGGTGCATATATATTTATAATTATTAGTTCTTCCTCTTGAATTTTACCACTAACAAATATGTAGTGACCTTCTCTATCTCTTTTAATCATTTTAGGTTTAAAGTTCATGTTGTCTGCAAACAAAATAGCTACCCCTGCTTTTTTCTGGGTTCCTGTTTCATGGAATCCTGTTTTCCATCCTTTGACTTTTAACCAATGAATTTCCTTTTGGGTCAGATGTGTTTCTTATATACAGCATATTGTGGGGTCCTGTTTCTTGAACCATTCTGTCAATCTGTTTCTTTTTATATGTGAATTGAGGCCATTTGTATTCATGGAAATCACTGATATGTACTGGCTCGACTTTGCCATGTTATGTTCCAGTTGTTTCTTTCTGCTTTTCCTCTTATTTAATTGCTTATACTACCTGGTGGTTTCTTTCTGTTGTTGTGTTGGGGATTTTGGTCTTTTTTATCTCAGCCTAGTATGGCTTTCAGTACTCTTTCTAGGGTTGGTTTCATGGACATGAATTTCTTTAGTTGTTCTTTGTCATGGAAGTATCTTGTTTCTCCATCAAATTAGAATGAAAGTTTTGCTGGGTACATCAGTCTGGGTTGAAGGTTATTTTCTTTCAGGGCTTAAAATACCTCACTCCAAGCTTTTCTTAACTTGAGGGTTTGTGCTGTAAAGTCTGCTGTGATTCTAACGGGCTTTCCTCGATAGGTGAGTTGTGTCTTTTCTCTGACAGTTTTAATATTCTGTTTTTATGCTGTATGTCTGAGATCTTAATTATTATGTGTCTGAATGTGGATTTATGTTGATTGTGACTATTTGGTGTTCTATATGCCTCACTTATCTGCACATCAGATTCTTTCCCCATTTGGGAAATTTTCTGCTATTATTTCTGTAAATACTTTACATCTGTCATTTGCCTGGACTCCTGTATCTTCACTAATGCCCATTATTCTTATATTGTTGCTCTTGGCATCATCATAGAGCTTCTGGATTGTCATTTCATGCTGCTTTGTTATTTTAAAAAGTTCTTTCCTTTCCTGATCACTAACTGTGATCCTGTCCTCAAGGTCAGAAATGCTATCCTCAGCTTCCTTTAGGCAGTTTTGCATGCTTTCAATAGAATTTTTTGTCTCTTGGATGTCTCTTTGAGTTTGTTTCATGAATTCTGCTTGTTTTCCATATTTTCATTCAAAGTTTCAATCAGTTTCCCATGCTCATGTACATTTTTCTCTACTTCTTTAGCTGCATTCAACAACTCCTTTACTAAAGTTGTTATTTGTATCTTTATATGGGAGACTACTTCTAATTTGATTTCCTCTATAGCCTGATGCAGTTTTTTTTTTTTTTTTCACTCGCTATCTTTTCAGAGATTCCTGGTTTGTTATTTTTGGGGTCCTCTATTTCAATATCTCCTATATTTGCTTCTGGTGAACTATATGTTTGAGACTGCATTTGGCCTTTTTTTTTTGTTTTGTCATTTTCACTCTGCCTTGTGTTTTCTATGTGTAGGAGGGGATCACACACACTCTTCAGACACACCAAAGTCTTAGAGTTAGTTGCAGGGGGTTTTACTACTGGCCCTATTTATCCCCTGCAAACCTCTATTTTAGGGATATACTCACCACATTGATACAGTCAATCCAGTTTAGTCCAAAGTTCGCCACCTGGGAGCAAATTTCCATATTTTCTCACACTAACTGGATCCTGCTGAGATCTTCTGATGTTTCAGGTGGTTAGGCGGGCCCATCTGTAGCAGTCCAGGGCAATTTTCAGTCTTTGGCAGGCCTCCTCAATGTCCCTGGTGGCAGGGATGCTCCCATGGGGGAGGTTAAGGGCAGTCTTGCCCTGAGGTGGGCTTATGCTGAGTTCCTGGTTGCGGGGTGGGTCTTCAGTGGAGGTTAAGGGCAGCCTTGCCCTGAGGCGGGCTTGTGCTGAGTTCCTGGTGGCAGGGTGGGCCCTCAGTGGAGGTTAAGGGCCAGTTTTCCTGTCTTTTCTGTAGCAGCATTTAGTATTCTGTTTTTATGCTGTATTTCTGCGATCTTAATTATTATATTTCTGGGTGTGGATTCATGTTGGTTGTCATTGTTTCATGTTTAATATGCCTCACTTATCTGCATATCAGGTTTTTTTCCCATGTTTGGGAATTTTCTGCTCTTCTGTAATTACTTTACATATGTTGTTTCCATGGACTCCTGCATCTTCACTTATGCCTATTAATCTTAAATTGTTTCTCTTGGTATCATCTTGAAGTTGCTGGATTGTTATTTTATGCTGCTTTGTTATTTTTAAAAGTTGTATCCTTTCTTGATCACTAATTTCAATCCTGTCATCAATGTCTGAAATTCTGCCCTCAGCTTCATTTAAATGGTTTTGCCAGTTTTCAATAGAATTTTTTGTTTCTTGGATGTGTCTTTGAGTTTGTTTCATGAATTCTGCTTGTTTTGTATATTGCTCATTCAAGGTTTCAATCATTTTCCCATGCCCCTGTATTTTTTTTTATCTATTTCTTCTCTAGCTGCGCTGAGCCAACTCCTTTACTAAGGTTGTTATTTCTGTTTTCATGTAAGTGATTACTTCTAATTTGATTTCCCCTATAGTCTCGTGGAGTTGTTTTTTTATTTCACTTGCTATCTTTTCAGGTATTTCTGGTGTGTTACTTTTGATGTCCTCTATTTCAGTGTCTCCTGTACTTGCTACTGGTGGACTAGATGTTTGAGATTGCATTTTACCTTTTTGTTTTTTCCATTTCCCCCTTTTGGGTTAATATTTGGTCCATCTATATTACTAGTGTCAACTGTTGGTAGTGTGTATATTGGGGTCCAACTGTAAGGTTGATGTTTGTCCAATTGCTGGGTCCCACAATGAAGAGGTGGACCAGTCACCTGAATTCCCCTTGTAGGGCCTGTTGGGTGAGTCCTATGTTCTTCCGAGCCTGAAAAGAATAGGAGTGCTGATGGACTCAACCCCTAGTTCCTGCTGTTATTATGTCTTCAGGTTGTTCAGAGTCACCAGATCTCCCTGTTTATAGTGTTTGTCTCAGCTGGAAACCTACTGTGCCTCTGGGTGTTCCATAGGCCCCCTTAATTTTCTCCAGTTTGGGAGAGGCCTAATTGTCACCCTCCTCAACCTACCTGATATTTTCTGTGTGGAGGAATGACTCACCCACCCACTTGTGAAGCTCACCTATGCCCTACTTCTGTAAGGGGCTTCACTATTGCTCCTGTTTAGCCACTGAGAGTGGCAAACTCTATTCTTATTTTAGGGGCAAACTCACCTCACTGATGGAAATCCCGCTGAGTGTTTCTTTTTGGATGAGAGGTTGCTGAGTCTCCCCTCAATACAGCATGGTTAATCCACTGCATTCCAAGGTTCTGGGGAGAGGTATGGGAGCCAAAGATCAATAGCAATACTAGGTCCAGGAGGTGGGGGGGTCCCTGATGGCAGTGTGGGAGCATATATCTTGGGCTGGCATTCCTAAGTCCTGAAGTGGGTAGCCAGGACTGCAGGGATATGGGAAGAGCCTGGTTCTGGCCCAGCCCACCTGCGCCACTGGCTGGAGTTCCCAGATCCTGTAAGGTGGTCTTCTGGGATAATAGTGGTCACAGGGTGGGCCTGGGTCTAGCCTGGCCCATGCGTGCCACTGTCTGGGGTTCCCAGCTCCCACGATGTGGTCTGCTGTGATGGCAGGAGTCATGGGAGGGGCCAGGTCTGATCCAGCCCTGTGTGCACTGCTGGCTGGAGTTCCTGGGTCCTGTGAGGTGGTCTTCTGGGACAGCAGAGTTTGCAGGAGGAGCCCGGGTCTAGCACGGCCCCATGTGAACCACTGGCTGCCAGAATTTTTAATTATTATATTAAAATTTCGTACATAATGATGATTAGGAAAAGAGTTGAAATACAGACAACCACTGAGTTTCCTTTAAATGTTAAATGTCCCATCCATTTTATTTGATCAATTCTTTTTTCTCTCATTCCCAGGTAAGCCTCTGAACATTCCTTGCAAAGCATTTTTTGGATTCAGTGGAGAGTCTGGGCCAATGATTTACTGGATGAAAGGGGAAAAGTTCATTGAAGAACTGGCAAATCACATTAGAGAAGGTGAAATAAGGTATAGAACATGATTTGTTTATTTTTCTTTGCTGTCTTTGCAGTTAAGCAAGGGACACCTTACTGTACAGGGCAAATGTATATTTACTCTCTGGCAGCAAACTACATTTATCTGTTACAAGTTTAAAGCTGTGGAGGTAGTAACAAATTGATGCTTTGCCAAAATAATTGTTGACTCTGATTGAATAATGTTTAACTTTCTCAACATCTATTGCTTATCTTGAGTGTGATTGATCCTAAAGTTAGCATCTTTCTTGTCTTCTTTTCACTTTACGCAGATCCCTTTCTGATATATTAATATCATTTCAGTTCAATTGAGTTCTAAAAATTCTAATTAATACCTTCTCATTTGTATCAAAAAGGAGAAGTGGCTCTTTCTACCTCACTCAATCTTTGTGATATACCTTTGATTTCATAAAGGATGATGTACAGAGTATGTTGTTCTTTTTTTGATGGGAAATTGGGTTATCCCTACCCACTAAGAATTGTGTAATAGTAATGAATCTAGTATTTCAGCAAAATTAATGTTAATAGGTATTTATTTCCATTTCCTTATTGAATGTATAGCAGTTAAATAAACATGTATATTTTCTAATATTCATTATGATTAAATATATTTATAATTATACACTAGGAAAAATTTCTCTACATGTCCACACAGTAATTGTGATTGAGGAGCTCATAACTTTATGAATCCATGAGCCCTGAGAGTCTGTATAAGTATGGAGAAGTTTTTGACATCACTAGTCATTGGGAAATAAAAATCAAAGTCATATGATGCTACTTCATACTGAGTAGGATGGATATAAAAATATAAATTCATTACAAGTTTTGGTGAGGATCTAAAACACAGAGGATAGATGTACATATGTATGCTTATATATGCCTAGAACTACATCTAAAGAGTTTATAATAATTGATTTTAGTTTGTGTGATAGGATAAACAACTACAGTGAAGAATATGAGATACCATGGTAGCCATTGATGATTTCCTATCATTTTGATTCAAAAGCAAATAATGCTTTAATTCTTGGTTTTAATTGGTTTTAGTCTGTTTTCAATTATTTGATTACAATATGTATGATGATATAGACTTATTTTGAAGAAAATAAGAGACATTATGGTAGCTATTATTGATTTCCTAATGTCTTGTCTTGAAAACCCTTAAGGCTTCCATTTTTTTGTTTTGATTGCTCTTATACTATTTTGATATGTATTAACTTATTGTGTGTGAAGGTATGGACAATTTTGAAGAAAATAGGAGACATTATGGTAGCCAGTGTTGATTTCCTGTTGTCTTTTTCTGAAAACTTGTATTATTTGCATTGTTTTACTCTGCTCTACTTTGTACTGTTTCGTTTTGGTTTGCTTTGGTTTGTTTTATTATTTTTAAAATAAAAAAGGGGGCTAAGGATTTAGCTCAGCACTGTAAGCACCTGTCTGGCAAGTGTGAAGTTAAGAGTTCAATCCCTGGTACCAAAAATAAAAAATAATTTTTCATGAGGATATGGCGAATTTGGAAATTTTATGCACTACTACTAGGAAAGTAAAACAATCTAAAACACTTTAAATAAGTTTAGCAAGTTTTTAAATGGTTAAGTATAGAGTTACCATATGATGCATTAATGTATTGTTATAAAAATATGAAAAATAAAATTATGAATTCACATAAAAATTATACATTTATTTTCATAGCAATATGAGTTTTAATAGGCAGAAGTTGGCAACAAACTGAATATCTGTTAGTTGATATATGAACAAATAAATGTTTAAAGTATTGATATATACTACAATATGGATGAATTTTGAAAAAGTTATTCTCAGTTTAAAAAATCCAGTAGAGAGGAGCTAAAGATGGCCAATCAGTGAGCAACAAAATACAAAGCATCCCAGGAGAAACAACTCATATACCAGAATAAAACATCCTGGAGAGATCCAGACAGAGGGAGATGGATCCTCTTGATACAGGAAGAAATTGAAATCGAAAAAAGCTCATCAAACATGTCAGGACTACAATTGGAACACCTAAGATTATGGGACACAGCATTTTTGCTGCAACGCGCCAATTTTGTGCTGGCTTGAATTTGTGCCAGGTTGAAGCCACACTGGCCAGCAGAGCCACCCAAACTCATTCCCGCCACCACTCACAGGAGCCACAGCAGCACTGAAGTTTGGGGTTGGTGAGCCCAAAAGAGAGCAGAGCCTGTGAAGGGATGTTCATTAATCCACGGTCAGTGCTGGGAATGAGATTCACCCCCATGGGAAGGGCACCACCAAATGGGTGACATGTTGGACTCAGGCAGGAGGGGCCTGAACTGGGAATGACATTGACTTCAGTTGGTTGCTCCCTTCCAAGAGCAGATTCATGGGATTTGCTTGGACTGGGACAGGATCCTGGCTGGGACCCAATGAGCCATCCCAAATCGATTCCCTACACATAGCACACACAAACCTGGTGAAGGCCCTGAAGTTTGGCTGGCCTGGTGGGGAGGAGCAGGCATACACAGCCCCTGCCTATATCTTAGTGACAAAAGCAGGCAGGAGAGGGCAGAGGTTCCTCCCCAGTGTGCTTCGGAGGAACCGTGGCCAACTGGGAAAGAGGCTGGGACCTCCACTGTACACCTGTGTGGAGGAGGCCATAACCATGACAGGAAAGAGGCAAAAGGAGGCCCCCAGCCCAAAACCCTAAGAGCACTGATCCAGGAGAGGGAAAATCAAGGGAGACTGAATGTGGCAAACACACAACATCAGACATGGCTTCAATGGACATTAAGAGATATCTTCAGGACCTTGTAGATGAGCTCAAAACTGAAATATTAAATCAGGTAAAGCAAGATATGAGTAGAATAATAAAAGAAATGCTAAGCATCTCTCAGGAAGATACAGAGAGAAGAAGGGAGGAACACAAAAAAGGAGAGAAACATGCAATAAAGAATATAAAGAAAATATAGAATACATGAAGTAGATTCAAAGAGACTACAGGAAATTAAAAACTCCATTGAAAGCTGGCAAAACTTCTTAAAAGAAACTAAGGATATACTATCAAAACCTGAAGACAAGTTTGCAATGTGTGATCATGAAAGGAAAGAGCTCTTAAAAATAACAAGGAAACAGGCAGTAACAATACAAAGGCTAGAAGATGACAGAGAATCTACAATTTAAGAATAAGAAGTGTGAATGAAGAAGCAGGAATATAGAGGTGAATTACAAAGACTATTCGTGGAAATAATTAAAGAAAACTTCCCAAGCATGGGAAAAGAAAATGACATTCGGTTATGTGAGGCATACTGAACTCCAGCCACCAACAACCAAAACAGATCTACATCCAGACATATAATAATCAAGATGCCAGAAATTCAATATAAAAACAGAATATTAAAAGCTATCAGAGAAAAGAAACAGATGACCTATGAAGGATAGCCCATCAGGATCATGGCAGACTTCTCAACACAGACCATCAGATCAAGAAGAGCTTAGAGCAAAGCATTCCAAGCCCTGAAAGAAAACAACCTCCAGCCTAGATTGATATACCCTGTGAAACTGTCACTAGAAATTAATGGAGAAACTAGATGCTTCCATGATAAAGAGGAACTGGGGGAATTTGTGACCACCAATCCAACCCTACAGAGAATACTGAAGTACATTCTAGAGAGAGAGAAAAAATACCAGGATTTTAGGAACAGTGGCAGAAAGGTCTCAATGAGTGGGGCAGGCAGTAGAATGAAAGAGAAAACTAGACAAATAAGGGCAGAAAAATAGCATAGCAGAATTCAGGCAGAGAAGGATGCCTAGAATCTCTAACATAGATGGCCTCGATACATTATATTGTTAATAGTGCACAAGGATTTAAAACCCACATTATTCACACCACTCTGCTTAGATGTATTATATTCTGTTCCAGTCATTCTACCTATACTAGATTTGAGGGCACAGTCAGTTATCCTGAAGATAACAGGATATAGTATGGTAGTCATCCTTAATTTCCTATTAACTTAAAGCTGTGTAAAACCTACACTGTTTTTACCATGACTGATTGTAATCAAATCTGGTTTATTTGATCGCTGTTTTTTATTGATAGATTTTATTCAAAGCTGTTATGATTGATAGCATCAAGTCTGAGAGTATAGGCAACTTCACTTAAGATGACAAGATCCACTAGAATATCCACTATGGTTTGATTATTACCTGCCTTTGAAGTATTATACTGTCTACAATGTTTTATTTTTACTAATATTGTTCTATTCAATTATACTGCTATATTCAATTATACTGCTATATTCAGTTATGCCTGATGATATAGACATTCTATTGAAGATAATAAGAAACAATACAGTAATCTTTGTAGATCACCTTGTACTGTGGTTTTATATGACTTTTTGGTTTCATGTTTTTATAGGAATTTGTTTTGTTTTGTCTTGCTATGTTTTGTTTTTCCATTTAATACAGAAAGGATAGAAATGCATGTAAAGACTCATGCATGCATAGCTGTTTACACTCTCACTGTTTGCATATCTATTTTGTATGCTTTGATTTTGTAACTTGAACAACTATTTCTAAGAGGACAATATGTAATTTATCAACTAGTGATTTCTTACTGTTTATCTTTTTTTGAAATTCTGTATTATCTCTACCCTGTATATGTTTTTTTTCTCTTTAAGTAAAAATATCCAGTAGAAAATGTAAATGTTATATGATTTAATTCATGAAAAATATTCAGAATAGGAAAATCTTTACAGAGAGAAAATAGGTTACTATTTGCTTAGGGATGGTTGGAAAAGATGGGATGGTAGAATGCAAGAGGCAATCTATATGTGTGGTAAAATACAACTTAAAATACAATGAAATTTATTATATTCACAAGGTTATGCATGTGCCACCACTCTCTAATTCCAGGACATTATCATCACCCCAAAGAAAAATTCTGTACTCATTAAGTAATCTAGAATTCCTTTTTGAGGTATGAAAATGTTATAATATCAACTATGATTATGAATGTACATACTAGTGGATATTCTAAAAAATAGGGTAGAATTATATAGTTTAACAGATAGAATGTGTGGTATGCAAATTTTATTTTTAAAAAGATGTTTTTCAAAGACTTCTAATTTTATGGCACAGAATATATTTTCAATAATTAAAATATACTATAAGTAATTCTTAAGTATTAATTCTCATTTGAACTTTAGTTTTCTAATTAGTAACATTTTATTAACAAATTTCAATTTAAGGTTTATTTTAAATTATTGAAGTTGAATTTCTTCAAATTGTTTTAGGTGATACAAGTTCAAGGTTATTATAAATATATCTACCTGTAAAAGACCTTAAGAGCCACTCTTCATTTTTTTTCATGAAAGACAATGGTCCCAAATATGTTGAATGACAGAACAGGTAGAACTCTAGAAGACATAGGTGTAGACAAAGACTTTATGGACAAAACCCAGATTGCACAGAAGCTAGCACAAAGAATCGACAACTGGGATTTCATCTCATTTAAAAGCTTTTCAACAGCAAAAGAAATCACCAACAGAGTAAAAAAACAAGCCACAGAGTGCAAAAATATTTATGCCACCTTTTCTTTAAAGGAGTATATCTAGAAACTATGAAAAACTGAAAAAAATCAAACCTTCAAAATGCAAAGACCCAATCCAAAAATGGGCATCTGAGATGAATGTACATTTCTCAGATGAAGTACAAATGGCAAAAAAGTATATGAAAAAATGTTCAGTATCACTGGTCAGTCAAGAGATGCAAATTAAAACAGCACTGATATTCCAACTCATTCCAGAAAAAATGGATATTACCAAGAAAACAACTAATCACAAATGCTGATGGGAATGTGAAGAAAAAGGAACACTTCTCTACTGTTGGTAGGAGTAAAGTCTGCTGAAACCACTGTGGAAATCAGTGTGGAGATTCTTCAAAAAACTAGGATTAGCAGTCTCATTTGACCTAGCTATTCCCCTGCTAGATGTGCTTCCCAGAGAAGCATCATACAACAGTGATATATGTGCACCCAAGTTTATAATGGCACAGTGTGTAATAGATAAATCTTGGAAGCAACCCAAATGCCCATCAACCGATGAATGGTTTAAAAAAATAAGATGCATTTTTTATTTAAAATGGAGTATTACTCAGCCATAAAGAAAGATAAAATTGAGAAATTCATAGCTATATGGATGGAACTTGAGACCATAATCATAAGTGAAATAAGTTATACATATGTAAATTTCACATTTATCTCTCTGATGTGAGAAACTGAAAATGCAAATAAGAACATAAATATACAACATATATTTTAAAATAGGAAGAAATTGTTTAAAGAGAAAAACAAAATAGGGAGGAGGAAGGGAAAGAAAGGAAGTGAGAGAATAAATGAGAAAAGAAGGATAAAAGGAAAACCAAACTTTGTGAATGAGGAGGGGAAGGGAGTTTGAAAAGAGGGGATGACAATGGGAGAAAGGGGAAAATGCCACTGATAGGTACAGTAGTGCATATGTAATACTAGAATTTTTTCTCCTAAAAAAACAAAATTAGGCTGGGGATTTAGCTTAGTAGCATAAGTGCCTAGGCAAGTGCAAGGTTGTGAGTTTGATCCCTGGTACCAAAAAAAATTTTATATTTCATAATCAAGAGTAGTAATTGTATGAACCTAAAGTGACTATATTCTTTTTCTTGTACCAGACTAAGTGGATTTTAAAAAAATGCATATCTTTATTGGAGTGAAATTGAAATATAAATAACTACACACTATTTAAAGTGCGTAATCTATACAGACTGAGAAATATATCTATGTAACTGTAAAACTCCATAATAAAATTATCACCTTCATATTTTTGATACTCTCATGAAATGCTTCCCAGTACAATAAACTTTCCTGCCATTATGAATCAATCTGCATTTTCTTGAGTTTTATGTAACACAATCATATATGAGGTATGTACTAGCTTTTTTCAAGAATATTACACTTAACAAAAATACTTTGTGATGCAGCTTTCTGATTATGCGTATCAATAATAATTCTATTTTTTGATGAGTGCTATTACAGGGATATTACAATAGTTTGTTTATGTATTCACCTGTTTATGTACATTTGAATTGTGTGCAGCTTGTGATTATTACAAATAGAACTGCTATGAACATTGGTACACATGTCTTTCTATGTACACATATTTCTCTTTTCCTTAGTTAAATAACTGGACATGGAGGGGCTGAATTAGATAGTAAGTGTATATTTTACTTTTTTAGCTCATTTAAGCTGTCTTTCAAAATAATCTTTATTTTTAGTGTTACTTATGGCACTCATTTTTTGTCTATTCATTAAGGTAAATTTCGGTTGACACAATATTTGTGCATATTTATGAGTAAACTATGGTAATTCAATGCATACATGCAATGTGTTATGATCAAATTGGGGTAACTGCCCTATCCATTTCCTCAAACATGTTTGCTTTCTATGTGTTGGGAACCTTTAGACTCCTCTAGAAAGCAAATTTTAGTTTTAGAAAACAACCTTAATTTATAGTAAATTTTTGCTTATGGGAAATTGAAAGATAACTATAAAGTGCTTCTACATACTGCACACCTAGTTTTCTCTATTATCAATATTTTTAATTACTATGTTACACTTGTTATAACCAATAGATTAAATGATACATTATTACTAACAAAAATAATTTTTATAAGTGATTTCCTTAGTTTTTGCCTATCGTCCTTTTTTTCTCTAGTATTATTTGACTTTTAAAAGAATGTACCATGCTATATTCCAAAGTGGTTTTATCGTTTTTGAAATGAGACACTACTTGCTACCACTCTCTAACAGGAAATGGTTAAAACTAGGAAGACAAAACAATCATATAAATATTAAACAACTAAGCCCAGAGTAAGCCACTAAGTACCAATTGAATCAACCAGCTTATAAATGTATTGGAAGTCAAACTTCCAAGATTTGAAAAATGCAGTTGTTTATTTTTTTTGCTACATCCTCTTTTTCCACCTCCCCAACACTCCATTCTCTGTGAAAAATAATATGGTACATAATATAACTGCAGTGGAATAAAGTTATTGAGAATTTATTTTGAAAATTTATAAAACCCACTAGCTAGCTAGAGACATCTTAAAAAAATGCAGAGGCAGGAATTCCTAGCCAATATAAACACATAGTCAGTCATTATATAGTATTAATTGTGTGATCTGTATGCTTTTTGGGAGCTTGTGGGAGTTCCAGAATTCTTTCACTCTATAATAATTTATGCTACATAGGAGTTAGTACTAGAATTTGTCTTCAATCTTCCAAAACCAATGTCCTTGAAACAAATATATAAAATTTTTAAACAGCATTATAGATTGCAAAAAATCAAGCAGTTTAATTAAAAATTTGCTAATTATCCTATCAGTTGCTCCAGGAGGAAATCTACATTCTTCCTCAGCTTATTCATGGTCTCCAAAAGAACAGCTCTGAAGAAAATATACTGAGTAGTTTAATCAGCGAATTCCTCTTTAAGGCATTTCTACTAATAAAACTAACTCTGGATGATAGCTTTCCTTCAAGATCATCATTGTCTAGGTTACTATGAAAAAATACTGTATACTGAGTAATTTAAAAGCAGCAGAAACATATTGCTTACATTTCTGGAGGTTGGCAGGTCCATAGTCAAGGAGTTAAGCAGATTTGACTTCTACTGAGGACCTGTTTCTCATAGATGACAACAACTTCTGGTTGTCCTCACTTAACACAAGCATGAAAGAGATCATTTCAACTTCCTTTATAAGGGTACTAATCACATTCATGAGGAAAGGCATTCATGTTTTTATCAATTCCCAAAGGCCTTACATCTTAATGTCATACTGAGTATGAGGTTCCAACATGAAATTAGGGGAGACATCAACATTTAGACTAAGAAAGGATATTGTATTATAGTAATATTTTAATTGAAGCAAGGTCCTTGTGTTGTGCATACATATCAACAGTGCACTGCCTAAAAGTACTGATTACTGGAAATTGAGAAACATAAGTAAGGGTAGGGATGAAAGCATAGAGTTTGGAATTGATCAGTGCACATTTCATGTATGAACAGAAATATCAGTGAGTCTTATTAATATGTATAATTAATAATACATATTAATAAAATTTTAAAGTGCATTTCTGAGTAGATTAAAAAGTAGGGATGTACATAAATAAATAGTTCTCAGGCAGGTGACTTATGCAGAAGTTGCCCCTGATATACTGGATCTGAGAGGAGGATCAGGAGGATCTGGCCTCTCTGCATGGTTTCTCAATTTCCTGAGCTTGATCCTATAATTATATGTTGCAACTTTTAATTTCCTAATATTGCCCCAGGAGAATATGGTGGTTTAAAATATCACCCAAGAAAAAGCTTTGATATTTAATGAGATTTGGCTGTTATAAGGTCATGCAAACTTCAAAAAGTACAAACTCTATGTAGCAGATGACTTGTAGCTTGAGTAACATATGAGATCAAATCTTGGCTAGAGTTTCAGAGTTCTTAAATTTGTTTGCTTTCTGGGTCTGTTTGACCACTGAGTTATTTGGAACTCACTGGCTCAACACCCAACTCTAGGGATGCAGATCTCCCCTTACCTCCCTTTAAGCAAAGGTTGAAATAGCCCTACTATGTCAGTGATGTGACTAAGAGACTGAACACCAAGGAAACATGAATTCAAATATACTACATATTCCTAACAGCCATAATGTTCCATGCAACTGCATCAGAACTCAGACTCCAGAAGATGTAATTAGGAGAGATAGGAAGAGAGTTTCACATGTGCTATTGCATAAGCTGCAACTTTGAACTATTGGTTCTTTTTCTATAATTTTATTATCATTTTAACATATTTACCTCCTCCAGCTTTGCCATGAATATTCAGATAATCAAATAATTGTGTGGAGGAAACCAGTGGGAGCCATATTTATGAGAATCATTCTGATTTCTATGCCTCCTTTAATGTTCAATGGAATCTGCTTAAAAATAGAGATCAGAGAGTTCATGAAATGACACCCTGAGGATGAATACTTTAGAAAAGCCACTCCAGTTTCACACCTCTATTCAACTTCCTTTTATCACCAGAGCTAAATTTTGGAAGCAGCCTGTATGGCCATCAATAGACAAACAAGTAAAGAAAATGCGTTACCTATGTGTAAAAGAATACTACTTGGCTATAGAGGACAGATTTGAGATACTTTTAGGAAAATGGGTACACCTGGAAAGCATAATATTGAATGAAATAAATAAGAAGTACAAATATAAATTCCACATGATATCTCTCATTTGAGTAAGTGAAGTACAAATAAAGAGGAAAATAAAATATGGATACAAAGAAAGGCAGATAGATCTTTGCAAATATAAAGAAGTCCAGAAGACCAAGGGGAAGGGAAGGAGGAACAAGGAGAAATAAAGAGATCTGATGTGCCATGTACAGATACCAAATACTCATAGTGAATGTAAACATTATATGTCGTAAACATGAACTAAAAATAGTAATAACAATAAGAATAAAATGCGGAAATGGGATTCAGAGATGGAGTGTGGGAGGCAGGTAGGCAGAAGACGAATTAAAATTAATTATACTATGTTATACACATGCACCTACTCTGCAAGATGAGCATGACATTCATGTAAACATGTACTAAAAAAATAATTGACAAGATGAATGAGAATGGATAAAAGATGAGAATTTAGAAGTTGAGGTTTATATTTCACAATATCAGAGAAATTTATAATTTAACAAGAAATAGTCTTTAAAATTGTCTACAAGGTTAGCAATTATCTCTGATTTCAATTTTAAGACATTGTTTTTGTCCCAATGGAATTTAATTTTTAGTAATAAATTTCACTTTACAAAAACTCAGTCAATAAGTAATATTTTCTTTCTCAGGCACACTGCAAAAGTTTAAGAAATCTTTTATAATCATTGAGATGAAAATATATTCATTTTATTTTAAGCTATTTCAGAAAACCTTCTTAAAATGTAAATGATTTCATATATGTTCAATTTATGAGAGGCTTCAAAGTAATTATAAGTTGTTTTTAATTTTGGTTTCTTTTGTCTTGATTTTGTCACTTTCTTTCTTTGGTTTGATCCCTTAACCTAAATACATTGTACTTATGAGGAAATACTCTAAGAAAGAAATAAATGTAACATAGTTATGCATGAAATGATTTTACTCTTGAAATGAAGTGAGTTTTTCTAAAGACTCAAGCTAACCTATCAATAGTCTCTCCTTTTGAACAACAACATGGAGTTATGAATATGTAATTTAAACCTCAAAACCACAGTCACAAATCACTTAAGGGAACAGATTCTGAAAAGTGTGCTGTTAGGTGATGTCAATGTTTTGCAGAGATAGATACAAAACATTCACAGTGGGTTTACACAAAGTAAGACAGCTGTGATGTCACTAGGTGATATAATCTTATAGTACCACCATTTCATATGCAGTTTATAATTGATCTAAGCATCCTTATGCCACTCATGACTATGTGTTTGAAATAACTGGTATTAAGACAAGCTGAGACAAAAATGATAGTTCCTGGAAGCTCACACATTTTTCAGTACTGTGAAGTAAATCATATGCCCTGAATCTTCCCAGAGTCGAACTTCAAAAAGTAATATCATTATTTTTCTCATACTCAGCCCATTTCCTAAAGTATCATTGACCAATGACTTTACCTTTGAGTTACATAAATTCCAAATCCTATCAGTTTTATATAAACATAGATTTTTTTTAAATCAGAAGACTTCAATAGAAAATATAAACATCATAAGCAACTGAAGATCATCCATTGCCATCTATCTGAAGAATGATTTTTGGAAGAGTGGTATCTACTATTCATGGTTCCATGATGAGTTTTAGTCTTTGCATATGCATAGAATTCCTAATGCCTACATAAGATATATTTGTTATCTCTATTTACTGAGTGGACACAGTTTCAACTATATTGTCTTACAAGTTTCTCTGGACAAGAACATATATTTAGTAAATAATATAGCACTTATTAATAATTTTATTTCATATTTTATAATAAAAAGTAGATTGCAAAACATATGATATTCCAAATCACACTGAATTCTAACTATAGTCATCTGAGATAAGTAGTATTAGCTTTATTTTGCAGGTAATGAAATTATGGTTTGGAGACTGAGAAAGAGCTACCACTGAACAATGTATAGATCTTGAATGGCTAGGTTTAATTCATCCAAACACAGCTAGTAAGAATCCTCAGTTGTTCAGAATTTTTTCTATTCTATTCCACATTTAGGCTTCAGCGTCAAAAATCCCTGGAACTGAAAGCGTAAAAATAAGTATGGAGTGAGAATAAGCAGCCCTGCCATTAATCAGGCTGTGAGGACAGACAAATAAAGCCAGCTGCATAGTTAACATGAAACACTGTTTCTCCCAGAGTCCTGTAGAAGTTGTAAAATGCCAGAAATACCCCTCCTCTTTGAGGGATTTCTGTTTTCCTATCACTGGTGGACAGACTTGTTTTCCTATTGACATTTATTACTGATGATATCAATCTGCTAAGTTACCCTCACCTCAGGGAAATCTATTTTCTAGATATTCCCCTTTATCCAGATCTAATATCAGAAACTATAGCCAGTCTAGGATTTACCATTGCTTCCCTGGACCACCCTGAGAAACTTCCTGTTGAAACCTAAATGTTGCAAAATCTTTTTTCTTTTTTTTTTCAGTCATAGTTCTTGGAGTGCTTTTCTTCATTGCACTGAGTCAATGATTCTGATTTTGACAAAGTAATGACGTGATGCTGGTGTTTGATTAATAAGGGTTTAGTAGGAGAAAAAGGCAAATGAATGTCATCTAACAGAAAACCTGTTCAAATTCTCAGTCATTATTTCTGAATGATGAATAGTCATCATTCAGAATAATGACCCAGAGGCTCTGTACAATAAAAAAACTACTCAATTTAGTAAAAGTAGCCACTTATAACGAATGGAAATTTGATTTATACATTTTATAATTATTTTCCTCAATTAAGAACCAACAGAATTTTCAACTTATATCTCAAGTGAGCTGAAAACTCAATTATCCAGAATCCTCAGCCCTGAAAAATTCCATTGACCAAGATTTCACTAATATTTAACTTCATCTGTGTTCTTTATCTAAATTCAATGTTATCACTCCCTTACATGGCACTTCTTTTAGATTTTAACCTTTGAGAGAACAAGCAGCAACTATATACAAAGATTAGTACAGTACCTATTAGAACAGATTGTTTCTTACTAATAAGTACAAATGGTTCTCAATTTACAATAGTTCATATTATGATTGATCTACTGAACAATGGTGTAAAACTGATACGCACTCAATAGAAACTTTTGAATTTTGAATATTTACCTTGTACCAGACTAGTGGAAAGTGATATTATACTCTTGTTATGATGCACGGCATTACAGAGCCCCAGCTCCCAATAAGCCAAGCACTCACTCACACACAAAAAATGCTCTACAGTATATTGTGTTACTAAGTTATGATGTTCAGTAGGTCAACTAAGTTTAATGAATTTTTAACTTACAATATGTTCACCTTATGATGAGCTTCTTGTGAGGAAATCCCATTAAAATCAAGGAAGTTCTATGCATTCTCATTATGATATCAGCAGTAGCAACAGCAATAGAGTTGATGGTATGGGTAAGTACTGAAGAATATGGACTATGGAATCTCTTGTGGTAATTCAGGGTTTGCATAAATTATTAAAAGTACTGCTGCTACTAGAATGAACTGAAAAGTAGTTTGGGATTTTTTTTGCTAAAAAATTACACTCATTTCCCAGTATGTATGAGGCATTTCTCCAAGACCCCATGCAGATAACAAAATCCATAAATACTCAAGTCCTTTATATAAAATTCATAGTTATTTGCATAAAACCTACAAATATCTCCAGGATAAATATTTTATTTTTACTTACTTATTTTAACTAATGAATAGCAACCTCAATAACATCCATATTAATAGAGCAAAGTGCTATTTAATAAATGTACTGTAAAAACATGTTTCACATTATGAAACACATGTGCACATTGTATAGTGTTCAAATTGCATTAAATATTTCCTCATCCATCATTTCTTTATGGTAAGAAAACTTTCAAAAATTCTTTTTTCTAGCTTTTTAAAATCTGTAATACATTGTTGTTGTAGTCACTTTATTGTGCAAAAGCAAATCAGAACTGCTTGTTTCCATATAACTGTAATTTCATACCTATTGATTGACTTTTCCCCAACCCCTGCTCACCCTTAAGTACCCTGGCCTCTTAACCGAAATTCAATTCTCAATTTTTGTGAGACCAACTCTTAAATTCCCCATAAGTGAGATCAAGAGGTTCCTGGTTTTCCATGTACTTTGAATCAACACTAGATTACCTCCAGTAAAACATGTTTTAAAAAGAAAAGGGAAGATGAGTTATTATTTCTAAGGGAAAATTAAACAATAGTTTTTAAATTTATAAAAAATGACACCTTAAAAGAAATTCCACCAATAGACTTTTAGATCTGATAGTAATGAGACATGAAATCAACACTGAAGACTTTTATAGACAAGCATGACGAAACATGCCTGTATTCCAGCACTTGGGAGGCAGAGGCAGAAGGATTGCCATGAGTTTGAGGCCAGCAGGCTGCTTAATGAGGTTCTGTCTCAACCAACCAACCAAACAAACAAACACCATTAATAAATTCACTATACACAAATATTAGACTAGTTGAAGAAATGAGAAAAACAATTATATTCACAATAGCTTCAAAAGAAATAAAATATCTAGGAGTCAATCTAACCAAAGATGTAAAATATCACTACAGTGAAATTTCTAGAACACTGAAGAAATAAACTGAGGAAGATGCCAGATGGATGGAAAGACTTCCAATATTCATAGATTGGCAGAAAAAATATAGTCAAAATAACCATACTTCAAAAATAGATCTTCTGATTTAGTACTATCATCACCAGTGACATTCTTTATGGAACTAGAAAGAAATCCTAAAATCCATATGGAAACACACAACAATTGCTACAACAATACTAAACAACAACAGAGAGGCTGTAGGCATCACAGTACACAATCTCAAAATACTACACAAATCCTTAGTAACATAAAAGCATAGTATCAGCACAAAAAATAGATATGTAGATCAGTGGAAAAGAATAGAATTCACAGAAACAAACTTGCATGGTGATAGACATTTGATTCTGGATAAAAGACCAGAAAAATACATTGGAGGAAGAAAAGCTTCTTTAACAATTTGTATTGGATATAATATCTACTTGTAGAAGATTGAAACTAGATCACTATCTCTCACTCTATAAAAATCATTGAAAAATAGATCAAAGACATAGGCTTAAGACTTGAAATTTTCAAATTATTAAAAGGAAATAAGAGCAACACTTCGAGGGAGAGACATAAGCAAAGACATTTTAAATAACACTCCAGGAGCACTGGAAATGTTAACAGAAATTTTTAAAATGAGCTATATCAAATTAAAATATTTCTACATAGCAGAGGAAACAACCAACAGAATGAAGCCTACAGAAAGGGAGAAAATCATTGTCATCTACTCTTCCAACAGAGGATTATTATTTAAATACATAAAGATCTCAAAAAACAAAGCACCAAGAAATGAAATAACTCACTCAACAAATGAACAAAAGAACTGGAAAGATACTTCTCAAAAGAAATACAAATGGAAAAATATGTATGTGAAAAATATTTATTATTTTAAGCCAGGTTCAAAGGAAATGAAGTTCAAAGGACATTGAGATTCCATTTCATCTGTCAGAATGGCTTTTGTCAAGAATACACAAAAAATCAAAGAAAAACAAAACAAACAAACAACAAGATGCTGGAAAGAGTGATGGCAAAGGGAATGATTCTACTCTGCTGATGGGAATGTAAATTACTAAAGTCCCTATAGAAATCAGTATGAAATTTCCTCAAAAACCTAAAGGTTGAATTACCATTTTATTTAGCTCCTCCATTTATGTGCAACACCCCTCCAGTTTGCTCAGGTTCATTCAGATTAACAGCAAAAGCATGCAGACACAAGACAGCCTTACTTCCAAAAGCATGGCTTGGAAATTTATAGTTTTAGCCTGCACTCTGGACCTGCCCATGAACTACACAAATGATTACAGGAATGAGAAATTCAGTGGACAAGCATGGGTTTTTCTGGTCCTTTTTATTGCCATGTATGGAGAAGATTAAGTCTGCAGATTTAAGCCACTTTTACTACTTTTGAACCTACCTGTATACAAACTGACAACTAGAGAAAAGTGGAAGCCTCCTTCCTGGCCTAAATAGCCTCTCCTACTTGGAGCATTGCTATAACAAAAAACCAAAAATATTTTCATATACATGCCTTCCTTTACATCAGGATCATTCAAGAATTGACACTAGTGTAAATACTACCACAAGGAGCAATATCATACCTGTCTAGTTGTTTGTAATTTTTTTTGTATGTACACGAGGATGTATTGTGTTTGAAATACATACGTGTTTATTAGTGCTGTTACTGCTTTTGCTCCTCATGATGTGATCAAAATATATGCTGAATGTTTAAATTAAAGAATTAAAGTAAAATAAACATTGCTTCTCATAATACAGCACCTCACTTCAAACACTTTTCCCATCATTCTTTTTACTTTTGGAAGCAGTTCTGGAAATTCTCTTTTGTGATGTCTTTATGAGATGTAATTTTAAAAAATATGGTGAATGTTGCTGTCAGGCATCACCCAACAGAATGATAAGTTTGTAAAACATATGGTTTGTCTTTATCCACCTTATTCACTGGATCTGTTCTGGCACCATGGAACTTCTGACTTTTTCTCAAACACAAAATTTCCATGGATGATTAAAATCTTGAATTGTTTCAAGACATCAAGCTAGCCATGACATCATATCTAAAGCTACTCGTGAAAGAAGAATGCCCAAACTTCTTTAGAAAGTGTCAAGAAAGGTAGGATAAATATGTTCAAATAGAGATATTATTTTGAAGAAGTTAATGGCAATGTCTTCTACTGTCATAAATTTTAAAATGTAAAAATTCATCATAGATTTATCACACAACATACAGTGTATTACCATGCTGTGCCCTGTTCTCCCACACCAAGTGTTTTCTCATAGGGTTTTCTTGTGTTTCTGATATTTTACTAATTGGATTCAATCTTGTTATAACTTCTATTACTTTATTTATTTATTTTATTTTATTTTTCTTTTTTGGTACAAGGAATAAAATTCAGGATCTCATGCTTGCCAGGCAGGTACTGTGCCACCAGGCTACAAACTCAGCCACTCCTACTTTACATTTATATTTCTAACTCATAACTTGTTTAATTACTTTCCATCTGATACCTTCTCAAATCTCTCTTCTTTCCTCTTTTCTTAACATTGAAACATATTTTTTTCATTTCTCTTCCTCAGTCTTTTATTGGTATCAGGGTGATAGATGTACATTTAACTGTGTATGACTTAATTTCCTGTATAGCTTCTATAGTGTCTTACCTTGTTTTTCATGTTCATCCCATCAAGCACTGTATCTTAAGTCTTCTAACTTTTTGTATCTGCTACTTTTTTTATTTGGATTCAGTTTCTTAACATTGTTTTTTACTTTCCACTTACATTCCTTTCCAAATTTTTATTTCTTTCCCCTCACAAATATCTCAAAGCTGACCTCCCTCTCCCTTATTTCCTGGGACATAAATATCACTAATAATTATTTGTTAATTTTTATTTCTTTTTTCCTATTTCCCATTCTTTTTTCCTATTTCCCATTCTTTTTTCCTTTTCCTTTTCTTTTAATGTTTGCTTTGCTAGCCTATATTATTTGTTGCTACTCTTTCCTTTTCTTGGGAGAGTGAAATAGTATATAACTAAGTTGACATGTGGTTGAGACTTTGCATGTTGATATTGCTGGGGGATGTTATTTCCTCACAATGAAGTGCTAGGAATTGAATTTCATACTTTTAATAGGGTGAGGAACTGCTTTCATGTTGAGTCACACCAAAATCCAATTGTACATCACAGGGAGACAGCTGTTTACTAAGTACATCTCCACAGAATAGTGGTAGGGATTTCAATCCCAACTGATCTCATAACACAAAAAGCACAAGAATCTTGAAAATTGAGGCAAGAAGATTCCTATAGTAATTCATGATTCCACAATAGCTGATCCCACAGATACTGAAGTTGGTGAAATTCTGAACAAATGACTTAGCAAACTGATAATTAATCTGATTAATGAGAACAAAGAGAAAAATATGCAGCTGGGTAAGTTAATGTGTAAAATGAACAACAAGCTAAAAGAAGATACAAATAAGGATCTGAATAAAACTATGAAAGACAATGGAATATGTGAAAAATCACTGCAATAAATAGAGATTATGAAAAAGAACTAAGGAGAAATCCAAGAATTAAATGATAACAGAGATGCATATCTGAATCTGTGGAACACAATGAAAGCAGTTTTTACCTATGAGTACTTATATTAGAAAAACATGAGAAGAAATGCCAAATAAATAACTAATAATGCCCTAGGAAAATAAGAACAACCAAACCTAAAACCTATAGAAGACAAGAGATAATGACAATCAAGAGGAAATTAATGATATTGAGATTTAAAAACAAAGGATCACTGAATCAGAGTTAGTTTATAAAAAATAATATTGACAATTTTTAGCAAAATGTATCAAAACAAAAGCATAGAAGGTCCAATCTAATGAAATTAGATATAAAAAAGTGGGATTTACAAGAGACACCACTACAGAAATCCAGAGGATTATTAGAAACTACTTTGAAAACTTATATTCCAGTAAATTAAAAAACAACCTAGAAGAAATGGATCGATTCTAGACACATTAACCTGCCAAAGTTGAAACAAAAAGATATTAATCTAATCAAATCAATAGCAATCAGTGAGATCAAGGCAGGAATAAAATCTGTACCAAATAAGTGAACTTTTGAACTGATGAATATATTGCTCAGTTTTACCAGACTACTGGAGCACAACTAACACAAGTGTACTTCAGGCTTTCCTATATAACAGAAGAGAAGAATACTCCTAAATTCATTATATAAAGCTAGTATTATTTAGTTGTTGAAACCAATAAAGATTTAACAAAAAGAGACTTCAGCCCAATATCTGTGTAAAGCTTGGAAGCAAAAATTCTCATTAGGATTCTTGCAAATAGAATTTATTAACACATTTAAAAGATCATATACCTTGAACCATTTGAGTTCATGCCAAGATCTGAAGGATGGTTCAACATATATAAAACAGTAAATGTAATATACCACACAAAGAAACTTAGGGCATAACTTATGATCATTTTTGTGCAGTTATAAAAAAGGCTTTTGATCAAATCTCACATCCCTTCTTGGTGAAAATTCTGATGAAAATATGTATAAAAAGATTATGTATAAAAAGATCCTACATAAAACTGGTGAAAGCTCTATATGACAAAATCAAAGCCAACACCATACTGAATGTATAATAAATGAATGCATTTCTTCCAAAATTTAGAATGTGACATTAGGACCCACTTTTGTCACTCCTGTTCTAAAATAACACCAGAAAATTTATCCAAGGTGATCAGGGAATGGAAAGAAATAAAAGGAATACAAATAAGAAACAAATAATTCAAATTATCTCACTTTGCAGATGATAATATTCTTTTAGGATATTTTCATGCAAATGAACTTTGTGTCTAGTCTTTCTGGCTCACTTTAATAATATTTTGCCCTCTCCTTCATTTTTTCACTCCTGTCCTCAAGTTTCTCAAAACTTGAATAATTATTGTCCTTCAACTTTGCTTCTACTACATTTCTCTTTATTTATCTCTTCATTTTCCCCTATGTCTCTAAAATCCCCATCATTAGGTAAAATCACTCTACTAAGAGGAAATTCTAAAATTCATCATTGATGTTGGAACTTATGGCAGGCAATGAAATGTTGAATTTCAAACATCTATACAAAGAACAGCTTAACCCCAAAACTCATTCAAAGCATTGAATTACAAAGATCAGAGCAGAAATTAATGCATTTGAGAATAAGAAATGATAAAAGTAATCAATGAATTCAACAGTAAGTTCTTTAAAAGATTAAATAAAATTAACACACCCTTAGCCATCCTTATAAAAAAGAGTCAAATCCATGCAATTGACAGTTAAAAAGATAAAAACACAACAGATCCTTCAGAAATCCAGATAATCATCAATATCTAATTCAAGAACCTGTAATCAGCCAGGTGTGGTTGCACATGCTTGTAATCTCAGCACTTGCGAGGCTAAAGCAGGAGGGTCATTGCAAGTTTGGAACCAACCTGTGCTACAAAGTGAGAATGACACCAGCCTTAACTACATGGCAACACTCTGTCTCAAAAAAGACTAATAAGTTAAAAAAATAAATAAACATAAAGAAACTATACTCAATTAAAATAGAAAACACAAAATGGAGAGATTTCTAGATACATATGAATAACCAAGGGTGAATCAACAAGTTATACAAATTCTAAATAACTCAATATCAGTCAATGAAATTGAAGATGTAATTTGAAATCTACCAACAAAAATAGCTCAGTAATCCTAATGGATTACTGCAGAAATGAGCAAGAAATTTAGAGATCTGTTGCTACTATTGCTCAATTTCTTTAATAAAATTGAAAATGAAACAGTACTCCCAAATTCATTTCTGGAAGCAAGTATTACCTTGATAGTAAAAGTGGTGAAGGATTCAACCAAAAAAGAGATTAATGAACATAGACAGAAAAATCTTCAGCAAGACACTGGCAAACAGAATATAACAAATCATCAAGATTATGCACCATGACCAAGAAGGGTTTATCCCAGGGAGGCAGTGAAGATTCAATACTGGGAAATCAATAAATGTGATACACCATATTAACAGAAAAACAATCACTTGGTCATCTGAATAGTTGCAGAAAAACATTTAACAAAGTGCAACCCCCATTCGTGATAAAAAAAAAACTAATGAAAATTGGGATAGGTGGTCTTTATCTCAATCTGTTAAAAGCCATCTGACAAACAACCAACTTCATACTACATGTTCAAAAAAGCTTTCATTTTAAAATCAGGATCAAGACAAGGAATGCCCATTGTCATACTCCTATTTGATATCATTCTGGAAATATTTGCCAAATAAATAAAAATAATAAACATAGGAAAGAAAGAGTTTAAATAATTATTATTTGCAGATAATATGATATTCTACAAAGATCCCAAATCTTCACCAAAGACAATAACTAAATTCAGTAGTATATCTGGATATAAGTCAACACTCAAAAATCAGTAGCCTTCCTGTACAAAAATAACAAAATCACAGAGAAAAATTAGGGAAAATGCATCTTTCACAATAGCACAAAAAAATGAAATACTTAGGAATCAATCTAACAAAAGATAAAAGATATTATACTGATAACATAGTGAAAATTGCCATAATCCCAATATTGTTTTACCAATTTAATGCAATCTTGATTAAAATACTAAGAGCATATGTCAAAGAATTGGAGAAAATAATCCTAAAATTAATTGCAAACCAGAAGAGACCTAGACACCACAACACCTGATTTGAATTTACACTAAGAAGCTACAGTGATACTAATAGCATGGTACTGTCAAAACAAACAAAGAAACCCAGGGAATCAATTCAGCAGAGTGGAAGATGCAAAAAACAACTCCAAACACACACTGACACCTTAACTCTGACATGGCCACTGCAAGAAAGATAGTCACTTCAATAAACGGTGCTGGAAAAACTGGCTTTCCATATTCAAAAGGTTAAAACTAGAACTGTATATCTCACTGTGTACTAAACTAAAATCAAAATGGATCAGAGATCTAAGTATTAAGTCAGAAAATCTAAATCTATTGGGAGAGAATAGGTCAAACTTGGTGTAGGTCAAGAGTTTATGAAAAAAATCCCAGTTGCATGGGAAATATAGCAGAGAATCACTATCTAGGATCTCATCTTATTAAAAAGCTTCTACACAGCAAAAGAAATCAACAGAGTTAAGAGACAATTCAGAGTAAGAAAAAAATTGACAAGTGTTCCTCAAAGGACTATCTAGAATATATTAAAAATACTCAAAGGAAAAAGCATACACCGTAAATTTAAAGACCCAATTTAAAAATAGGTATCTTAAATGAATAGACTTCTCAGAAGAAGAAGTAGAAAAGCAAAAAATCATATAAAAAAATGATCAACATGCCTGGTCACTTGAGAAATGCAAATTAAATTAATGCAGAGATTCCATTTTACTCCAGAAAGAATGGCTGTTATTAAGAAATCAGCTAATAATAAATGCTGCTGGGGTTGTGAGGAAAAAGAAACCTTTTGTACTGTTGGTGGAGGTGTAGACTGTGAAATTCTGTGTAGTGATTCTTCAAAAATCTAAAACTAGAGGTTCCATTTGACCCAACTATTCCTTTTGTTATCTTACCAAAAGAATTAAAAGTATCATACCACAGCGATATATGCACACCTGTGTTGATAGTAGCACATTTTGTAATAGCTAAATCTTGGAAACTCCCGATATGCCCATCAACCAATGAATAGATAAAAATGTGTGTTTGTATGTTTAATACAGTTTAGTACCACCTGGGAAAAGAAGAGTAAACGTGACACATTTCCAGGGAAATGTATGCACTTTGAAGCCATATTCTTAAGTGCAGTAAATGAGACACATAAATATCACATTGTTTCACTGGTGTGCAAAACTAAGAGTACAAACAAGGACCAAAATATATAATATATGATGTAAAACAGGAAGAAAATACTCAACTAGAAATAGAAGCTAGTATTAGTATAACCAATGTGGAAATCAGTATGATGATTTCTCAAAAAACTATAAATACTTTTTTCCTTTTTGTCCCATTGTGCCTCTCCTTGATATATTCTTGATTAAATTAAAAACAGCATACTGGAATAATATATACATACCCATGGATAAAATATAGTAGGTATACATAATGGAATTTTTTAGCCATAAAAAAGGAATCTATAATGTTCAGGAAAAAATAAAAATGAAGATCATAATAATGTTAAGCAAAATAAGCTAGATTAATAAAGTTAAATATTACATGGTGTTTCTTATATAAGTAACCAAATAAATAAATAAATGAATAATGATGGCAAAGTAAAATATAGAATTTTGGAGATGGATAAAGAAGTTAGGAAGATATTGAAGGAAAGGGAGAGAGATGGTTATGGGATTGAACATTAATAAGTTATGTTAAGTATTTCCTAAAGTTTCCTAAACTTCAATATTATGCATTGCTAATGTGCTCTAATAATTTTTTTAAACCTCAAAATGTCTTTTGAAGTAGCTTTAGTATTTTGCTTTGCTACCAGCGATAAATAAATGTTCTCTTTGTTCTGCATTTTTACCAATATATGGTCTTTCAGACGATTGGATTCTAATCAGTTACTAACTATGTAGTATATTACATTGCCTTAATTTAAAATTCCAAAATGATATGCTTTTAAGTATCTCTTTAGAAAAATGAAATATCTAAGAATCAATCTAATTAAAGATGTAAAAGACCTGAGCATTGAAAACTATATTACTCTGAAAAAGGGATTGATGAGGATATTAGAAAATAGAGAGACAGCCCGTGCTTTTGGGTAAGAAGAACCAATAAAGTGAAAATGGCCATACTTCCAAAAATATTATACAGTTTCAATGCAATTCCAATCAAAATTCCAATAGCATATCTTTCAGAATTAGAGAAAACAATCTTAAAGTTCATTTGGAATCAGAAGAGACCCAGAAAAACAAAGCAATCCTGGGTAACAAAGACAAGACAGGGAGCATCACAAACCATGACTTGAAATTATTCTATAAAGCTATTGTGATAAAAACAGTGTGGTAGTGGCAAATAAACAGACCTGAAGATCAATGGAATAGATTATAAGATACAGAAATTACTACAAACACATTAAGCTACTTTATCTTTGACAAAGTTGCCAAACACATTCATTGGAAGAGAAACAGTCTCTTTAATAAATGGTGTTGGAAAAATTGGCTTTCTACATGCTGAAGATTAAAACTAGATCCATATCTTTCTCCTTGTACTAAGCTAAAATCATAATGGATTAAAGATCTTAATATTAAAACAGAAAAATTAAATCTTCTGGAAGTTAGAGTAGGTAAGTCTCTTGAAAAGACATTGATGTAGGCAAAGACTTTATGAATAAAACCAAGTGTGCACAGGGCTTATTGCTACGAATCAACAAATGGGATTTCATCCTATTGAAAAGTTTTTTCACATCAAGATAAACCACTAACAGAGTGAAGAGACAACCCACTATGTGGGAGAAAATGTTTGTCAGCTGTTCCTCAGATAAAGGATTATTATCAAGAATATATAAAGAAATTTTAAAAAATCAGTCCTCCCAGATTTAAAGACCCAACCCAAAAATGGGCATCTGAAATGAACAAACACTTCTCAGATGAAGAATTACAGACATCAAATAAAAATGTAAAAAATTGTTCAACAGCACTTGCCATTCAAGAGATACAACTTAAAACAACCCTGAGATTTCACCTCACTCCAGAAAGAATGGCTAGTATTAAGAAATCAACCAATACCAAATGCTGAAGGGGCTATGTGGAAAAAGGAACCCTTCTCCATTTTTGGTGGGAATGCAGATTGATGCAACCACTATGGAAATCAGTGTGGCAATTCTTAAAAAAAAAAACTAGGATTGGAGGTCCCATTCGACCCAGCTATTCCCCTTCTCAGTGTCTTCCCAATAGAATTAAAAACATCATACCACAGTAATATATATGCACCCATGTTTATAGCAGCACAGTTTATAACAGCCAGATATTGGAAAACAATGGAAATGCCCATCAACCGAGGAATGAATAAAAAAGATGTGGTATTTCTTTATAATGGAGTGCTATTCAGCCATAAAGAATGATAAAATGGACATTTTTATATATAGATGGATGTGCCTTGAAAACATACTTATTAGTGAAATAAATATGTCATGCATTCATAATGATCACATTGTTTCATTGGTTTGATAAGGAAAAAAAAACACGTATTTTGTCCCAGAGAGAATGACTTTGGCCAAGCAATGACTCAGGCCACACCTGCCTTCACTTTAACTGGCCCACTGTGAGCCATTTTGAGTTGACTTTTGAATGTTTTAAGAAAGTTTTGGTGTACTATGGGTTTTTTGCATGTGGATACCCAGTTGTTTCAGTAAATTTATTAAAGGTATGATCCTTTCTCCACTTAATTGCTTTTGCATCTTTGTGAGAAATCAAATGTCTGTTATTTGGGTATCTATTTTGAGTCTTTATATTAGTACTTTGGTGGTTTGTTTACCTTGATATCAATGCTATTTTGTCATTATAGGTGTAAATTTGTGATAAGTCATGGGACCGGGGAGGGTTGGAGCTCTAATTTTTTTTTCTTATCAAAGGTGTTTAGAATATTCTGATCCTTTTTTATTTTTACAAAAATGTAAGAATCAAAATGTAAATCTATAAAAAATGATGTTGATATTTTGATAAGAGATTGTTTTTTGATCTTTATTATTTTCTATTTGTTTTTTTATTCAGTCTTTTATATTTATTATAAAAAGTAGCTATTTAGATGCTTATTTTCTGTCTCTATGTCTATAGTCTAGTATTTGTTTTGACCTTTGCTTGCTTTTTATTTTGATAATTAGTTTTCTTATTGTTGAGTTCTAAGTGTGTTTTATGGATTTTTGCATGCAAGTTTTTAATAGATGTGTTTTGCATACATTTTCTTCTATTGTGTATCTTGTCTTTATTTTAACTTTCACAAGAGAGACATTTTGAATTTTAGCAATTTCTTTTCTTTCATGGAATGTACCATTATTGCTATATGAAAAGAAAATAATCATAGACATCTCCTGTGTGATGTTTCACAAATTTTATAATCTTGAGCTTGTGCTAGGTCTATGATTCACTTGGAGACTATTTTTGTGAAAATTATAAGTAAGCATCTCAATTAATTTATTTACACAAATAAGAGCCATTTTCTAGCACAACTTGTGGAAAAACAATGATTGTTCAAATGAAATGCCTTTGTTTTGTCAACAATTAGTTCATTATATTTGTGTTAATTATGAGTATATTTCTGGGCTCTCTATTCTGTTTCATTGGTTTGTCTCTTATTTTTCCTGTACAGCACTTTCTTGCTTAGTCTAGCTTTATATTAAATTATAATCCCAACTCGAATCATTGTTCTGACTTTAATCTTTTAAAATATTGCTACTTATCCTTTGTCTTTTGCATTTGCTTATCAACTTCAAAATCAGTTTATCAATATTGATAAAAACAACTATTCAACTACTGGATTATTCACTGTGATTGTGTTAAATCTGTAGATCATGATTGGTGAAATTTGCTTTTAACAACACTCTCTTCATGAATTTGAAATATTTACATTCATTTAGTTGTTTGATTTCTTTCACCAATTTTATATTTCTCCTCATAGATATTATGCATATTTTGTTAATGTATGTCTATTCTAATTATTTGGTGATATGATAATGTGCTTTTAATTTCAAAATCCAATTTCTCATACATAGCATATAAAATTGATGTTTGTATGCTAACCTTATAACCTATAATCTTGGGTTAACCGCACAAGAGTTCCAAGACATTTTCGTTGATACTTTAGGATTATCTCATATAGAAAATTATGTAATCTAGAGAAACTTTTAACTTTTTCATAAATTCCTCTACCTTTTATTTCATTTTTTGTCTTGTTGCATTAAATTTTCCAGTATGATATTCAGGAGGGAAAGTGACAGAAAGGAAAGAATCTTATCTTTTTCTTGTTAATAAAGGGAAAACATTCAGTTTTTCAGTATGAAATACAATGATAGCTGTAGATATTTTATAGATTTTGTTTATCAATTTGAGTAAGTTCTCCTGTATTTCTAGTTTGCAATTTTTTTAACCATGAATGGTGTCTGGGTTTTGTCAAATGCTTTTTCAGTATCTATTGATATGATCACAAGTTTTTTCACTGAGTTCACATGATGGCTTACATTAATATGTATTCAAATGTAACAGCTTTATATACTTGAAGTATGTATTCCTACTTGTTAATTGTGTATAATTAATATGATACATGATTTTGTACCTTAATTTTACAAATTTCATTAATGTGCTTTGCCAATGATTCATTTATGATCTTTGAAACTATGTTCATTAGAGATACTAATCTGTAGTTTTCCTTTCTTTTAATGGTTTAGTATTAGGGTAATGCTTCAATTAATGAGCAAGGTCACATTTTCATATCTGAATTTTATAATTTAATAATTAGTGACTCTTCTTTTTCTTCCAACACCAGTCAGATGTTCATCAATCTTAATATTTTGAAGAATTACTTTTATGTTTTGTTCATTGTTTATATTGTTTTCCTATTAACTTCATTACTTTTACATATGATGTTTATAACTGCTATTCACCTACAAATTTTGGATTACATTTGTTTCTTTGTTCTAGTTTCTAAAAATAGAAACAATTGATTTATGTCTTACTTTTCTTGTTGCTGAGACAAAATACCTGGCATCCAAAGTTAACAGAAGAAAAGTTTATTTAGCTCACAATTTGTGGCTTTCAGTCCATAATCAGCAAGCTCTAAGACGGGGTGGCTTAGCAGAGACTAGTTCATGGTGGGCAAGCTATAGCAAATCAACAATGGAGAGAGAGAGAGAAAGAGAGAGATGAGAGAGAGAAACAACTCTCTTTGTATTCCTTATATTTTATGAAAGCTACATGGCCTAGGGCAGGTTTAGCACTCACAACCTTAATCCTAGCATTGAACCATGAATCAATTAAAACATCTCTATTTAGTCACCTCTGAAAAGCACCCCCCTTACTGGGTGAGGATTTGGAGGGACATCTAGACACAAATCATAAAAACTTATTTTAGATTTTTGTTTCTAAAATATGAATTTACAGCTATAAATTTTTTCTATCAAAGCATTTATTGGGTTCCAAAAATTTTAACTGCATTTTAAATTTAACTGATTTCAAGGTATGTATAAATTTCTCTTCAAATTTTTATTTGACCTATATTTGAAATATGTTATTTAATGTCCAAGCAGTTTAAAATTCATTGCTATCTTTCAGTTATTGTTTACCAGTTCAATTTTATTATATCCTAAGAGCACATTTTGCATTATTTCTATTATATTTGCTAATACATCTCATATGGTTCATATGTTCTATCTTGTTGAAAGTTTTATGTGGCCTAAATAAATATGTGTATTCTCTTTTTTCAGATGAAATATTACACAAATGATGTTAGATCTTGATGATTGATATTGCTAGTCAGTTAAAACAAATTCTTATCATTTCTTCTTCAAACTGAATCTGCAACTTACTGATAGAGGACTGTTGAGTTCTCTAAATATAATACTTATTTCATTTATTTATCTTTGCAGTACCATCATTTTTCTACCTCATGTACTTTGGTGTTCTGATCAAAGCGTATATGTTAAAGGCTTTTATATATTCTTTTAGAAATGACCTTCTTAATCATAAATTGTTCCTCTTTTTCAGAGTTTGATGAGGAGTGATTTGTCTGAAATTAATATATACCTGCTCTAGCTTTTGAAAAATTATTTTAACAAGATTTATCATTGTGCATCTTTTTGCTTTAAACCTGTCTTTATATTTAAAGTATCTTAGAGACAAGTCAGACCTTATTCTTTGAAATCACTTTTTCTCTGCCTTTTAATTGATAATTAAATCTTTTACATTCATATTGATTATTGATATATTTGGTTAAATATCTACTATATTTGTATTTGTACCAGTTACATATTTATTGTTCTGTTTGTTTCATCAGCACCCTTTATGCCTTCTCTGGTTTTAATTGAGCATTCTATATTGTTCTGCTTTTTCTTTGCTTACCCTATCAATTATATTTCAAAAATTTTAGCTGTAGCACTAGAGACCACATTTGTAACTAAACTGAGTATAATTTGAAATAACACCACTGCCATGCCCCTTGTCACTGGAATAAATACCTGACACCTACATGTAAAAAGAGGAAGGTTTTTTTTGGCATACATTTTTGGGGGTTTTATTCTATTATTGGCAGGATCCAAGACAGAAAGGACATGGCAGGAAAAAAACTGCTTATTCTATGGTGGCCAGGAAACCGAGCGAGAGAGAGGAACTCATGAAGAAGATATACACTTTCAGGTCATGCCTCCAATGACCCACCTCCAACAAGATCCTTCTAATAGCAAGTCAGCTATAGAACCCCCACAATTCTCTCATCTTTCTAAGTGTCCATGTCCAAAATCTGAGATTCAAAGCAGACTACAAGCAATCTAAAAGACAAAAAAAAAATAAGCATCTTAAACATAAACATTCCCATTCCAAGAAGCAAAAATAGCAGGCATAAAAGAAAGCGACAAAAATCAAGATTTAAACCTCATAGGAAAAATATCAAATACTGTAGATTCACATACAGTACTTAGGGCAAGTTGTGGTGAGATGTGAGCTACAAATAACTTCAGTGTCAACTCTATGTTGTTGCATTTTTGCACCACTTATGGGATTTTGTTTGGGGTTGCTTTGCTCACTGCCTGTGACTTTCCTCAGCAGATATTCTATGTTCTTGGATTCTCCATCTTTCTAGGGTCTCCACTGTACTTTTTCTTGCACTCTTTCAGCTTCTTCAACTTCCTTCTCAGAACACACTCCTTGGCCTCACAACCCTTCTTTTAAATCTAAATAGAAGCTTCCATTATCCCACAAATCTTGAATTATGCATCTTTGTAAGGCTAGCTTCTCATGAGTGATGCTAACATTTGCTGACAGCTCAAGAAAGAGAACAGGCCTCTTAGATTATAGCTGGACTTAGATATAAGACTGAGCACTGTGAACTGAGCCCCAAAAAATCAATTCCCTAGGCAACACTTTTCAAGCAGGATGCTCTGAGACTCTTGTCACAGTCTTTCACTTTTTGCACCATTGAGCTTATGAATGGTGATATCTTGCTAAATCCTAAGAGGCCCTCAACAAATCATTTATATTGTTCTGAGAAAATAATGCATGTGTTTGTTTAAAATCATAATCTGTTCAGTAACCATGTTTTTCAAGTAACCGAATTTACAGATGCTTTCAGTAACCGAATTTACAGATGCTTTCTTTCTGGTGAAACTGAACTTTCCAAATGAGTTTTTGCTTTAACTTCTAAGTATAAACTTCATTTAAAGCTTCTATCAGTGCCATGATACAACTGGAATGTTGGGCTTCTTTGAAATTTCTTCTTCCAGACCAATTGATTCACTGCACTTAATCTCAGTTCCCTGCAAAATCTCAGAACATAGGTAAAATGTAGACAAATTTTCTGCCACAGCCTAATGGTTATGGACACTTTTTCAACTGCCAATGGAATCCTTGTTCCCAACTGACACTTCCTAATCCTGGTCTTTACTGTCTGCATTTCTATGAACATTTTGATCTTCTGAACTCCACCCAGGATCTCCCATCAAGTTTGAATTAAATCATTCTAGGTATTTGGCTTTGCCAAACCTTTCCAAACTCCTTCCACAAGCCAGTTCCAAAGGCTTCTAAACCACATTGCCAAATACAGTCACAGTGATAACTCCATTCCTGATAGCAGAATCTTAGTCACATTCTTAATCACTGGGACAGATACTCAGGATGCATGATTTAAAGGAGGAAATATGTATGTTACCTCACAGTTTTAGAAATTTCATTTCAACCATAGTCAGCTGCCTCTAAGGCAGGTAGGGCATGGTGTAAGTGTCTGGTGGAGTAAAGCGGCTCAAATCACTAAAGTCAGGGAGTAGAGAGACAAGGAAGGTACCCACAAGGGAAGCATATCCTTCCACATCTTGCTCATCACTAACCAGGCCCCATGTCTAACAGCAAGTCAGCTATAGTGCCCTATGATCCAATCAGCTACCGAAAATCCCACCTCTGAGTGCAAAGTGTTAGGGGTCAATACTGATATAAACCATAACAACCACACTCCTTCAGAGACAATGCTTATATCTTATAAAAATATTTTCTATTCCTCCATTCTGTTCCTTGTACCACTGCTGTCATTAATTGTGTCTATTAGCTATAAGAAAAAAATATCATGACTATTTTTTTAAAACTATTTCTTCTTAGGTCAATTAGGAATAAAAATATTATTTTATCTTAATTTAATCTTTATTTAACACACTTTTTTGATATACAGATCTAAATTTCTAACATGCTCGATTTTTTTCTCTGAAATTCTCCAACATTTTCATGTTCTATACTTGGCATATGCCCTGAATTTTTGTTGGTCTACAGGGTTTATTTTACGTTCATTTTGGAAGGATAGTGTAGCTAGATATAACATTCCAGGTCAGTGTTGCTTTTTTTTTCTTTCAATATTATTTTTGCACCATCCTCTTCTGCTATATTGTTTTCTAAAGTGTGTTGTAGACCTTATTCTTGTCCACTGACACGGAAAGTTCTTTTTCATTTGGCTTACTTCATATTCTAAAGTTAGAGTATAATATGCCTACTGGAATTTTTAGTGTTTACTTTGGTGCATATCCCTTGTGTGTTTTAGTACTATGAGTTTGTATTTGTCATAAAATATGGCAAATTATAAGGCATTATTATTTTAAATATTTTAGGTTTCTTTTCTAGTCTTTATACTATTTTCATTACATGTATTCCACTCTTTTTGTAATTTCCCCCCAGTACTTGGATATTTTACTAAATTGTTTTTAATTTCTTTTCTCTTTGCATTTCATTTTAGGTAGTTTCTATTTTAATATATCTAATTTTTTCCCCTTTGGCTGCATCCAGTCTACCGAAGAGTCCATCAAAGGAATTTTTCATTTATGTGGAATGTGTGTTAATTTCTAGAAAGTTTTTTCTTTTTTCATAGAATTTCCACATCTCTGCATATGCTACTCCTCTGTTAATGTACTCAATCCACTTTTTCCATTGCATATTAAACCATAGTTACCTTATTCTCTGTCTGATGATTCTAAAGTCTCTGTCATATCTGAGTCTCAATCAGATTCTTCCTTTATTGCTTCAAAGTGTAGGGGCTTTTTCAAATTTACTTTGTTGCTTTTTAACATGCCTTTTAATTTTTCCTTGAAAGTCAGATATAATATATTGGTTTAAAAAGTGACGTTTTTTGTTTATCTCACTAAAAATTAGACTGTGTTTATAGTAGTATACTTACAAGTGTCTAAAGTTAAAATTTTCTCTAGTTTCCTAGCTTTTGTTGCCACTTTTCTGTTAGTTTTCTAGAGACTACCTTTGTAAGTGGGATCTGGATTTTGTGTCTGTTTTAGTTATAATCCCTTACCATACAGGAGCCTAACTGATATAACTGGTATAACTGCATTCATTCCATAAGTCTGTGATAAGGTTTGAGTCTTTTAGGAGCCAATGCTCCTGAAATGTTATCTTTGTAAGTGTGTCTCACTCTTTAGATAAAAGAAGAAGTCAAGGGTGCTCTGGAGTTTGGTATTTCTCTTTTGCTAGGTAGATTAGGCTTTTTAAACCCAAAGTAGTTAAGATTCTGATAAGGTGGATTCCCCTAAAGGAAAACTTTTTGATTAGAAGAAAAGAGTGTTCTGGCTTTTTTTCTAAAGAATTACATTTCTCTTTCTGCCAGAAGCATAAGGAGACCTTTATCTGTACTTCACCCTGAGAACTGATAGTGCTGCTATAAGCAAAACCTATGAAAGCATGAATTCTCCCTAGATTATGTCACATAGTGTTTGTTTTTTTTTTTTTTTGATCGGTACTGGGAATCTCACTCACGATGGTGCATTTGCAAGGCAGGCGCTTATGCTACTGAGCTAAACCCCCAGCCCCGTCACATAGTTTTTAATCTGTAAAGGTCATCCATTGTGGACCTCCAAAATTTCACTGATTATATTTTAAAATTTATTTTAACTAATACATAAAACACAAAAGTCATACGCATTATTTGGGTACCATATAGTGTTTTGTAGTGTTTTGATACATTGAATTCATTGACAGTTTAGATGTTCCTGGTATTGGTCAAACTTATTGGATTCTGATCCTAGTATAAATATTGTGAATCTCTTCTCTTCTGAAAATGCTGTTTTCCTTTTCTTTATCCACTTTCTCAAGCCTTTCTTAGTTGAGATGGCCTCTTCCATCTTTGAAATTCTATTGTATGCATGATGGCACCACACTGCTTTGCTTAATTTTTTCTGTAATTTTTTTCAACTGTCTAAGTTTTGTCTTGTCATTTAAATTTTGAATCTGAATAGGAAAATGGGCCAGTCATTTTAATTTTTATGTTAGAAATAGAAACTCCATAATTCAAATATTTAGCCTAGAGCTAGGCACTTATTAAGGATCAACAAAGAATCACTAATGGATTGTTACATACTTGTATTTGGTAGGAAATTATTACTGTTTTGCAAAGTGACTTGTAGATCAATATAACCTATGTCTTAGCTTGAAAAAGGGAGATAATCTCTAGGTTTTTAAGAACTGATAATTAAGACACATCATATATATTAATAGATGAACCAAAGTTTTTTCAAACTGCTCTCCAATTTTTTTCTTCAGCCTATGAAAGGCTGTTTTTGAAACTGCCTTGGAAATGCAGAGGAAAAGACTTGGTTGAGAGAACAGGATAAGTTTTCTCCCCAGTGCCTGGCAGAGCCTGTGGCTACTCTCCACGGAAAGCTTTAAATCAAAATGAACTTGTGGTAATTAAGCAACTTCTGGAACTACAGGAAATTCTTCCTCAATAAGCAGGTTGCAGCAAGCTAAAACAGTTGAGTGTAGTGGAATTTACTAGTAGTAGGAAGCAAAATGAGGAAGCAAAAGTTAATGTACATCAGGAAGGGAATAAATTCCAAATGGTTTCTTGGTTAGGCATGTGTTGAAAAGAAGAGACAAAAGAGGAAGTTATAGCTTTAAACAGAAAGGGAAAAGAATTAACCACTAACAATCAGATATAGTCAAAAATTTAGTTAAGAAACTTTCTATGCTTACCTAATTCACTAATTGTAGATACAGTTAAAGGACACTGGAAGACTTCTTGAGCCAAAGATGTTTGAGCTACAAAAGATTTTCAGTTCTACCAGGTATGGTGGCACATGCCTATAATCCCAGCACATAAGCAACATAGGCAAGAATATTGCTGAGAGTTTGAGACCAGCCTGGGCTACAATAGTCAGTTCAAGGCTGCCATGAATTACAGAGCAAGACCTTATATTAAACAATAAAAACAATTAAAAATAAAAAGATTAAGATTATCACTTAATTATATTTCTTATTGCAAGTGAGCATAAATAGGGATAATTTTTAAAAGCATATAAGTTTAATACATTTTTTTCTTTAGATTTCAGTACAAGAGATTTTTAGATAATAGAAACTTTTGCATCAACTCAAATTTAAGTGCTTTCTTCTCTGGAGGTGCTGGAATACATTAAGCCAAGGAAAACTTAAGTGTCAATTATAAAATACAAATAGTTTTGAGAATATAAAATTTAAGCCCTCTACAGATAATTAAATGTTTATATTTAATAACATGACTTTACAATCAAATAACTTTAACCCATTTCACTCTGACAACAAATTTAAGATACAAGTAAGTATTGTAGTTGTTTTTCCCAATTTAAAGATGAATTAAATTAAGGGGACAATAAGTTAATTACTAGGCAAGGGCACAGATTCAATTTGTATGAAATGTGCACTTAGAATCCATTTTTTTTCTGTGCGCAATTGTCTTTTCCAATTTTATGCTCAATACCAGTTAATCTTCTCTGCACTTATTAATCAAATAAGTTATTTCTGATTCCCCAATTTCACATATAAAACACTACGTATTTAAGAACATAATTTTGAACTTAACTGTAAGATCATCACCACTTAAATCTTAATTTGCTCCTACTTTAGCAAAGACAAGTGGATACAGAAAAATCAGCAGAGTGCCCACTTTCACCTCACTCAGGAAGTAACATGTCACTTGTGAAAAGATAACTCTTCAAAGAAACAGGAGGTGCACCCCCTCCCTCCAGCGGGGAAAAAAATCCTGGCAACTCAGCTCCTCTGCAAAGAACACCTGTTTTGGAACTTTCAAGACTTATGGAACTTCATTTGAGAAAGCAAAAAGAAAGACTGGAGAAAATGTCACAAAAGGCAAGGTTTCTCCTGTGATAGGAGAAACAAAAAGACAAATGTAGAGCAGAGCAAGGCGAAATCAGGGCCCTGAGATTGGGGGTGAGCATCACTGGGGAATTAAGGAGCAGGGCATTTACTGTGTCAGACAATAAGCTTGATACTTGAGGATAGAAGACTATAAGTAATATTTGGTTTATTTTCATACAGCCATCATTTTCAAGACCCTCTTCATTTACCTCATTAATGTGAAAACTAATCTCTAACAAAACCTATACTCCTTATACATTATTATCATAGCTCCATGGCACGATACAAAATTAAAAATAGTTTCCATAAACTTAGTTTGTAACATAAAATCCAGTGTTTCCTTATTTTTGTCACACAAATCATGTTTGCTTCATTTTCCAAAGCCTTGTGAAATATTAATATTTTTATGCTAAATGAATTCTTTGCTTCTGTTCTGTCCATGTGTTCTTCAGGTCAAGTGCCGCTTTCTGTGTTTTCTTGTAAGCCCCACAAGCACATACCATACAAGAAGCCATCACTCTTTGTTCCATCTAGAAACCTGGGATCAGGGCTCTATAACCATCTGTAAACTTGTATGACTATTTTTTTACTCAAGGCAAACAAACCAATTCAGTCAAGAATACTGTCTTTATTTCAGGCTTCTCAAAGAGCATCTTGGAGAAAAAGAAGTTGAATTGGCACTCATCTTTGATTCAGTGGTGGAGGCTGACCTGGCTAATTATACCTGTCATGTAGAAAACCGAAATGGACGGAAACATGCCAGCATTCTGCTTCGCAAAAAGGGTATTTATTTTTATTGAAACTATATTTTATTTAAATGGTAATATCTAGTAGAGTTAGATATTTCTTCTGGTCTTGGTTTTTCATTTAGTAGAAATTTTGTTAGGTATTTTGTCTAAAATGCAATAACTGTCTTGCTGTATTTAACACAAAATATCTATGATCTTCAGTGCCACTAGAAAATGGACAAATGAAATGAAGTCTTATTATCTATTAAATAAATAAAGGTAAAATATCCTTCATTATAATTTTAAGTGTCAGAAAAAATTTTATTATAGATTGACATTCAACATTTCTATATATTTTACTTGTTGGTTTTTAATCTTAAATTGTTTGAATCAAATAATAGAGATTATCAGATAAGAAAGAATACTTCTTTTACATACCCTGGCTAAATAATAAACACACTAGTTAATAGTACTGTATAACATTTTTACTATTATTATAATAACAATAATAAACTACATTTTCTTATATGACCCGGTGTTCAGACTCTAGTAGGTATGCATATTACTACATAATTTGTCATTAATGAAGGTCTCTGTTTAGATCTAGTTTTAGATAGAGTAAAAGTTGCATATAATGGATAAAATAATCTGTACATTTTACAGACAAAAGAGAAAACCAGGCATAAGAACAGCAATCTCAGCAGCTAGAAAAGTCTCTAAACTGGCTTTTACATCACCATGATTCTTTATGACTACAAAAGCATAAATACTTTCTCTGTGCATCTGGCAAAAGCTTTGTAAACAGCAGAAAAAGAATTTTCCAATCATTGTTCTTGTTGCCTAGACTATAAAGCAATAGAACATATTCAGTCAGCAAAGTCACTAGCTGTACCTCTTAAATATAATATGGAAAGTGAAGTCTAGGGGCCTCAGTTCAAGAGTTTGTGATTTAGACACTGGATTCAATAGGACTAAATTGTCTGATTAGACTCCCTGACCTTCTGTTTCCTCGTCTGTGAAATACAATTAGTAATATTTACCTTGCAGAGTTGAGTTCAGATGATAATATTGTATATAAAATGTTTTATGTCCAAGCAATGTTTGTTATTATACTTAAGTTGGATAGCTTTTCCTGTGTACTAGGTAACCACTTAGTCAACCTTCATGAAGGGAAGTTACTGACAGTGTGTAGATAAGTTGTGGCAATGATCACTGTTCCTGACTATTACAGACTCATAAGCAGTGTCTGTCCCCTAATAGATTCTTAGAATACATTGTCTTCAAATAAATTAGAATTCTCTATTATTTTTGAGGACCCATGTGTAGCAAGCACTATATTTTCTGTTATGTAGAGAAAAATGATAGATGGAAACATGGGAACATTCTATCACAGAAAAAAGGTATTTAGCTATGAGGAATTGGCTGCTGATTAAAATACACACTCTTGTCCTTTTTGGGGAGGTGAGAATGAGAAGAAAGATAATAGTAAATATTAAGAAAAAAATGCAGAAGTGTCATAATTCAAAATCTGCTATGAGAAAAAAAAGAATGAAAATGGTATAATTTAGCCAAGTAGACACATAAATAGTATTGTTTTAGTTTTAAAATAAATCCATCTCTTTTAATAAGTAAACTGATGAATAGCAGCCTTTTAAATTTTAGAAGTTTGACACCAGGAATCAAGAAAATGTGTGTAAGATCATAAATAATTAACAATATTATTTATCATATTTATAATGTCTAAAAAATAGAATTCCCCAGTTTTCAAGTCTCCTCACTCATTTGCTCGGTGATTAAGTCCATTCTCTATCTTATGATTTTGTTACTATTTAAATGCTGACAACACCAAAATTTATATATGTAGCCTAGATTGACACCTGAACCCTAAACTTGTATACACATTTGCCTACTCAATAAAGCCACAAAGAAATCTATTAGGCATATCAAATTTAGCTTGTCCAAAACAGGATTTCTAATCCTTCCTCCCCACGAACCTGATGCTTTAATATCCTGCTTCATCTCCATCATCATCCTTTTGTTTCTCAGGCTAAAATTCTTGGGGTCATTCTTCAATTTTTTTCTCTATATTTTCAAAGCCTATTCAGATTCAGACCACTTACATCACCTTCACTTCCTCTACCACAGTCTGAACCATAGCACCAACTGAATGAAATATCAAACTTTAATGATGGTCTACAAAGATATATACAATCTCTTCCTATTTCTTATTTCACTTTTTACCATGATCTATTTCAAACATCATAAACACGAGCCTCCTTTCTGTTTAAAATGCTTGCTAAATGCCGTCCTGGCTCAGCTGTCTTGCACTCACTATTCCTGTGTCAAGATGTCCCCATGATACATTTTGTCCCTTCACACTAGTCTCTTCTGAGGCCTTCCCGGGCCACTCTAAATAAAATAGCACCACTTTTCATTTCCTTTTCCCTCTTTTTGCTCCTATTTATTTTTACTGTATCTATTGTTATTAATTGATAATACATTGTATATTTATTTGATTCTTGTTTACTCTCCCAACTAGGAAACAACCTCCCTGAGAAGAGGCACATTTATTCTTTTATTTACTGTAGTACTTTTATTGCATAAAGTGTAATAAGTATTCAAATGTATTTGTTGCATGAAAACTGTCCTCACAGAGGACCTACACAGAGAGGGGAAGGATAAAAGTAATTGGCAAAGAGATTTAATCTGTGTTCTTGTCTTGACTTAAGTCTGCTCTGAGTTAGCTGAATTCCTTTCCTTTTACAAAGATAGTTACTTTACAGGTCAGGCATTGAAAATGCAACAGGCCTCAGGAGCCAGGCAGATAGACTTTTTTCAAAGAAGGCCAGATACTTGAGCAAACTAAACATGGACTAGGGAGTTGGAGTTTTTAGGCAGCATAGCTGGATTTCAGTGATTATAATGTTCCCTCTTGACATTCAAATATGATTTGTTTATGGAATAATAACTTTTTAATGATGTATAAATCAAATACTTAAAATGCCCTGAGTGGTTATTATGGAGAAGAAACATGTGACAAATCATTTCATAAACTGCAAAAGGCTTTTTGTAAAATGAAAACTCATGTCTAATATATCCAAATAACAGGGTCAGGTTGTGTTTCTCTATGTGTCTTCTATCTATACTTACCATTTCCTTATTCTCTTATAAACTATTAGTCAGTAAGCACAATTAAATTTTAGTAATTAAGTCATCCTAAATTTTTTTATTTGGTAAATCTAGACTCTAAACTTGGGCCAAAGAAATTATAATAATTATTTTTGCTTCTCTCCATTTCCCACAAAACAGAAACATATAACATATAATGTTTATTTTCATTTCCATTGCTGATGCCCTATCCTGACGTCCCCCAATCATGTAAGAAAATACCTTAGGTTGTCCGGTTCCCTTAATAATAGACCTTGCTCTGGGTAATTTATAAAGGACAGGAATTTACTTCTCACAATTTTAGAAGCAGGAACATCCAAGATTCATATCTGCTAAGGACTTGGTCTTTATGTCCATCTGAATCATCAGAATGGATTTTGCCAACCATATTTCTTACAGACATGATCAAAACCACTTAGTTAATCTCTAGTAATACTGGAGCTTGCCATGCAGAACTCTTTTTCTTCTGAGGCATCAGCAGACTCTCTCTAAAGTTTCCTTTCATGGAAATGTAGTTCAAAACGTTTTTTACCCTCTATCTCTTACTCAGTTCCAAATCCACTTCCATATTTTTAAGTACTTGTAAAAGCAAAATTCCACTTCTCAAGACCAATTTCTGTGTTAGTTCTTTTAGTTGCTTTAAGAATATACCATATAATAAGTAACAAATAGCAGGCATTTATTGCTTACTTTTTATGTACTTTTTGTACATAATCACCTTCCAAAAGTCACATTTCTTAATATCATAACTTTGGGGTTAATTTCAACATTGGGTTTTTTCAGAGGACACCAACATTCAGAATACAGCAGAAGACCTCAGGTGATATCTCCTAACTTGCTTCCCATCTTATAAGTCAAAGCAACAACCTCAAAAAGTTCCAGCCTTCTTTTTACCTTGCCTTTAGCAGCTATTTGTCACATTTTATAACATTTGATTTTTATGTCACAATGAAGAAATAACTGGGTTCAAACCAAAATGCTACAAAGAACTATACCTGTACTTTGGGTGCCAAGATAAAGTTACAACCCCATAAACATTTATTATTTTGTTTGGCTCCAACTATCCTGATGGCAATATACATGACATACCACAAATATAATGACTTTCAGCTTCTCAATTTGTCAATGTCCCTAGAAGTATATATCCTGCTAAAAAAAGTACATGGCAACTGAAAACAGAAGAAAAAATAAAAACTAGTTATCATTTAGGTTATACAAGTCTACTTTCTAATCATAGGACAGAGGTTTCCCTTTTATGTGACTGCCTGGACCTAGTTGAAGAATAGTGGTTGAGCCTCAAACAGGTCCAGGGTTTAATTTTAAACAGTTATCATTATGTTCTGACTGGAGAGACAGGACTACAGAGAGAGAGAGAGAGAGAGAGAGAGAGAG
>PVLA01006271.1:0-127485 GCA_004027455.1 Hydrochoerus hydrochaeris
ATAACAATATTAGTAAAATAAAACATTGTAGACAGTATAAAACTTCAAAGGCAGGTAATAATCAAACCAGAGTGGATATTCTAGTCAATCTTGTCATCTTAAGTGCAGTTGCCTATACTCTCAGACTTGATACTATCAATCATAACAGCTTTGAATAAAATCTATCAATACAAAACAGTGATCCAACAAACCAGATTCAATTACAATCAGTCATGGTAAAACTGTGTAGGTTTTACAGAGCTTTAGATTAAGTTAATAGGAAATTAAGGATGATTACCATACTATATCCTGTTATTTTCAAGATTACTGTCTGTGCCCTCAAATCTAGTACAGGTAGAATGACTGGAACAGAATATAATACATCTAAGCAGAGTGGTGTGTGAGTAATGTGGGTTTTAAATCCTGGTGCACTATTAACAATATAGTGTATCAAGGCCATCTATGTTAGAGTTTCTAGTTACCCTTCTCTGCCTCATTTCTGCTATGCTATTTTTCTGCCTTTGTTTAGTTTTCTCCTTCATTCTACTGCCTGCCCCACTCATTGAGGCCTTTCTGCCACTGTTTCTAAAATCCTGGTATTTTTTTTTTCTCTCTCTCTAGAATGTCCTTCAGCATTCTCTGCAGGGTTGGATTGGTGGTCACCAACTCACCCAGTTCCTCTTTGTCATGGAAGCATCTTGTTTCTCCATTAATTTCTAGTGACAGTTTTGCAGGGTACATCAATCTGGGCTGGAGGCCACCTTCCTTCAGGACTTGGAAGACTTCATTCCAAGCTCTTCTTGATCTGATGGTCTGTGTGGAGAAGTCAGCCGTGATTCTGATGGGCTTACCTTTATAGATAATCTGTTTCTTTTCTCTGATAGCTTTTAATATTCTGTTTTTATATTGAATTTCTGGTATCTTGATTATTATATGTCTGGGTGTAGATCTGTTTTGGTTGTAGGTGGCTGGGGTTCTGCATGCCTCACACAACTGAATGTCATTTTCTTTTCCCATGCTTGGGAAGTTTTCCTTAATTATTTCCTTTGTAATTCACCTGTATGTATTCCTGCTTCTTAGTTCACATTTCTTCTTCTTAAATTGTAGATTCTCTTGTCATCTTCTAGCCTTTGTATTGTTACTGCCTGTTTCCTTGTTATTTTTAAGAGATCTTTACTTTCATGATCACACACTGCAAACTTGTCTTCAAGTTTTGATAGTCTATCCTTAGTTTCTTTTAAGGTGTTTTGCCAGCTTTCAATGGAGTTTTTAATTTCCTGGTAGCCTCTTTGAATCTGCTTCATGTATTCTATATTTTCTTTATATTCTTTATTGAATTTTCTCTCCTTTTTTTGTGTTCCTCCCTTCTTTCATCTGTACCATCCTGAGAGATGCTTCCTGAGAGCATTTCTTTTATGACTCTACTCATATCCTGCTTTACCTGATTTAATATTTCAGTTTTGAGCTCGTCTACAAGGTCCTGAAGATATCTCTTAATGTCTATGGAAGCCTTGTCTGATGTGTGTTTGCTGCCCTCAGTCTCCCTTGTTTTTCCCTCTCCTGGATCAGTGCTCTCAGGGTTCTGGGCTGGGGGCCTCCTCCTGCCTCTCTCTCCTGTCATGGCCCTGGCTTCCTCCAGACAGGTTATAGTGCAGGTCCCAGCCCCCTTCCCTGTTGTCCATGTTTCCTCTGAAGCACACTGACAAGGGAACTCTGCCCTCTCCTGTCTACTCTTGTCACTGGGGTGTAAGCAGCAGCTGTGTATGCCTGCCCCTCCCCACCAGGCCAGCCAAACTTCAGGTGCCGTCACCCGGTCAGTGCATGCCAGGCGCAGGGAATTGATTTGGGACGGCTCATTGGGTCCCAGTCAGGGGCTTGGCCCAGTCCAAGCAAATCGCACGAATCTGCTCTGGGGAGGGAGCAACCAACCGAAATCACTGTCACTCCCAGTTCAGGCTCCTCCTGCCCGATTCCAACATGTTGCCCACCTTGTGGGGGGTCTCACTTCCCAGCACTGACCATGGATCAGTGAAGGTTCCTCCACCGGCTCCGCTCTCTGCTCTCCATTGGGCTCACCAACCCCCGAATTCAGCGCTGCTGTGCTTCCTGTGAGTGGCGGTGGCTCTTTGGGCGGCTCTGCCTGCCAGCGCAGATTCAAGCTGGTAGAGATTTGGCAGGTCATCACGAAAACGCTGTGTCCCTTAGTTTTTAGCTATTTCAGTTGTAGTCCTAAAGTATTTGACGAGTTTTTTTACATTTTAATTTCTTCCTGTGTCAAGAGGATCCATCTCCCTCTGTCTGGGTCTCTCCAGGGTGTTTTATTCTGGCATATGAATTGTTTCTCCCAGGAGGCTTTGTATTCTGTTACTCACTGATCGGCCATCTTGTCTTCTTTCCCCATTCTGGTTGTTTTAAGCTAGTCCCTTGTCAGTCTTTGTCACTAGCTTTTTATATAAGAAAATATCCCTGAGGCCTCTGGTGGATTTGTGGCAGGATAGCTCTGACTATAATGTCCATGGAGAAACTGCTCTATTGAGAACAGTCTGCACTAGTCCTACAGTTTGCATTAGGGAAGCCTGAAGTAATAGCCTCGTCTTACCTTGTTTTTCAAAATAAAAACACATGTGGTAGTATGAGTTCAATGTCCGTGAACATCCTGCATGTTGGCTAGAAGACATACAATTCTTAGTTTTTGCACAAGAATTTGTTCAACATTAGGAAGACTTTTTTAGTTTTCTACTTTCCTTTGCAGTATATTAGCTCTAATAAGTACAGTAGTAAATGCTGACGTTTCCTTAAATGGAGCCCGGAATTTATTTACAAAAGGCAAATCTGGGAGTTGCTTGCCTCCTTTTGTCCTTTCTACTGTTTTCCACTCAGGATCTCCCCTATCTGTGCATAAATCTATTCATCTGTCTTTGGAGAAATGTGTTGTGTTTGTTTTTGTGAAAAAGTCATTGGATTCCTCTATGGATTTTTGACCTGAGCTCTAACCTCACCCCTTCTCCAGCCGGAGGGAGATCTGAGCTTTATTTATAAAGGAAAGAGTCAACTGACAGGCCAGAGACAGGCAGTAATGAAATGCTGAAATCAGGTGGTGGCAGCTTTAGCCCTTTCACAGGACACTGAGCATGAATGAAGACTCAAGGGCACCTTTCAGGTAAAAGCAGAGGTGAGGATTGCATGGGGGTGGGGCAGGTGGCCATGCTGAAGCTCCCATCAGGCTTTGTCTTTCAGAAATATTCCCAGCTGTGCAATTAGCCTGGGTATGGAAGAACATAGCAGATCTCTGCAGAGATCCAATGCGCTGCAAACTATTTTCTAACGTCAAAGGACTTTAGACATAATCTATGAGGCAATGAAAAGTATGAATGTTTCACAGATTATCTCCCAACCTTAGCATCCCGGGAGTACCCCTTTTACAATTCTGTGGTTTATGTTCCTTTGGGCATGGATGTTGGATCCCTATTTTGGGAGCTGACAAAAGGAACAGTCCATTTGGCTGTGTTCAGGCTCTTGAGTGTCTTTAAGCAGCCACAAAATTTGGCTTCTTAATGTGAAATGACACCTGATATGAAACTGTCCTCTAAGGAGGTGTCAAACACAAAAATTCACCAGAGACTAGGAAGCAGGAATCCAGATGATCTCACACCGAGAGCCAAGGCTATGTGTGGTAAAAGAAACTGGTAAAGTGCAAGTTGTAACAAATTTTAAATAGTATCCCATATGCTTTACTGGGGGGAAAAAAACATCTCTTGGGGCTTGGTTTGAGGATAGAAAGCTTTGCAGAGGCCGAGTCAGAAAGATTACAAAAATATTTTAGAGAGTACTTAATATTTACTTAGTATTTGTGAAAATCCAGGAACTATGTTAAGTGTTTTTAAAGCATCATTTCATAGGCTCCTGACTAAATTCTTCGAAGAAAGTGCTATTATGAGCCCCACGTTACAGTTAAGAAAAGTGAGGTTTAAAAAGACCAACTAATGTAGTTAGTTGAGTCTGTCCGAGTCCATTGCTCTGAAATCTTAACTGATAAAGCCTGTTTAAATTCACTCCAAATTTCAAACCGGCATTTTACCAACTAAAATTAAGAAATAATCATCTGGAAATTTTAATAGTCAGACTTATTAAATAGACAGACCTGAGGTACATGCATTCAAAGAAATTCAAATATTTGCCCCATGTAGTAAACAATTTCATAATATCCAGTTTGTCAAACTGACAGCCTTTCCTTTGAAATACTGATCTTTAAAAATATAGGTACCAGGGCAAGAGATTTATCTCAGTGGCTTAAGCACCTGCCTGGCAAGCATGAGATCATGAGTTCAATCCCTGCCTGATATATATATATATATAGGCACTAGGCTCTTTTTTTGGTTTCCATTTTAACACGATGCCTGTGGGACTTAATGCTCTTCCCTGGACCCTCTGTTTTCATTAATTCAAACATCCTAACAGCATTAGGTAAAGGTACATGACTGTCTGAGATTTTTTTTTTTTTTTTTTTACTAAAATGTACTTTGCATGCCTAAAATGTTCAGTATTCTCAAAAAAAAAAAAAAGTACTGCATGTGTCCGGAGAAGGCACTAAGTGCAAATGCTTAAGCAGCTGTTAGTTGAGAACATTAATATTTATTTTCCCCACTAGAGGACAGTGCATGAAAGAGTAACGGTGCTCACCTCTGAGGTTAGGCAGTACCAGAGACTAGAACAATCAGCCCTTTGTTACTTTTCCTAACCCACGTGCACAGCACATAAAGATTTTATTTCTTTGAAAGAAAAAGGAGAAATAAATATGTTTGCTCTAACTCAAGGCAGAAATCAATGATGATGCTGTCTTAATTTGCTGAGCACAGAAAAAGAGAAATTCCAGTACAATTTAATATTCAGATTCCCAAAGAAAGTGGATATCCTTGTAAATATAGATGAAATGCTTTTACAGTAAACTCTTAAAAAGGGAGCTGTGACTGGTTTGATGATCACTAATATTGTGGCAACAACTGATTTCAAAAATATCTTATTTTCCTTCCTCAGTATAAAATAGCCACACATGTTATATGGTATAAAATACCAACTCAAAAATTATTTAATATTATGAAACAGTTAAGCTTTGCTCTTTGCAGAAGGGACTGAGTATTGGAAGGAAAGTATTTAAAGGTAGTTTTGAAGATAGATTTTTAAAGACTAAAAAAAAAAAATCCCTTTTTTGGTTACCTGTGTGAGTCTTCCAGCAAGAACATCATTAATTAGGCAGACCGCCAGGAGGAGGCATTGATTCTTTAAAACAAAATTAAACCCCACAATCCCAGGGCTTGACTTTTGCTTCAATAAGGATGACAGGGACTCCCAGAGACTACTTGAGCATTTGTACTTTCCAAAAGGGGCTGGTGGGAGTGAGGGGAGAGGAGAAAAGGAAGTGACAAAATAAAGGAATTTACCAAAGGATACGGTGGACTCAGATGATTCACCAATAAGCAAGGACTTACTGTGTAACTCTAGAATCACAGAAATGGAAAATACTGGAGAGTTTAGCACCATGCAGGGTGTAGTAGGAGATTAAATGGATGTAATCAACAATATAAATATAACATGAGGGATACAGAGAAAGTAGAAAGAGGCACAATGTAAGAGTAGGTTTCAAGGGTACTACTTTCACCCCAGTTCAATCAAGTAAGTCCTCTTCCTTCTAAAAAGCTTACGTTGTTGTGAAAAAGATACCCTGACACCGGCTTGCCCAACTAATCCTTTAGCCGGAGGGCACCCTGAAGAGTATTGGGTGTTTGTTCTCATTCACTTCTGCCCTTGACTTCAGCAGAACAATTTAGAGAACCTTGAAAGCCATATGTCTAAGCAAAATCACTACTAACTGGAAGATGAAGAGTTTTTTCCCAATATTCCTTAGATGTCCTTGCCCCAGCAACAGACCCCTCAGTGCAACATGATTTCCTTCTCAGAATGGGATTACAGCACACCTGCTCCCACTGGCAGTGCGTGGATGGACAGAAGCACACGTACAGCAACTCTGATGCTCTTCACAGAGCTCTTTCTGTTAGGGGCCCATCATGAGCTCATACACTGCTAACTTCTAAGGAAAAACCTTCTTGTAGCTTTTGAATGTACACAAATTTAGCCACAGATACATGAGCATCTGATTATTTAAAGAATCTTCAACTTTAAAAATGTCAAAGCAGGAATCATTTTTAACAATTAAATAGCTGTCTTTCAAATTAATTAACCGCAATGGTAGAATATTGGATGTGGAGGAGATTTTAGAGATTTTTTAATGTATTCCCCTCATCCATCCTTCCACTCCCATGTATGACTAAGGAAATAGCAAGTGAGATGTTTTCTTGAGTTAAGAGCAGAGTTTTGGAAGGACTGGTCTTCTAACATTCTCAGGCTGTAGGTTGTTTAGCAAAGAACTATAAATAGGAGATTACATGTACATATAAAGATAACGTGACTTTAAAAGCCATCATGTTATCCAACGGCATTTGCTTGCTAAGGAATTCTACACTGTACAACTAATCAGAAATATATTTATAAGAAATACTGAAATTCCCATGTCAAGGGTAATAAAAAAAATGTTCACAAACACTATTTATTATATGTAGTCATGACCAACTGGGTTATTTCTAGTCTTATCAAAATCAAGACGGCAATAAAATGTCTCCTTGTCCTTCCAACCTCCTTATTAAAATGCATTAAATTTGTTTTTCTCACACATAGAAAGATAAGGTAATTAATTTCAGGAACTGCTTATCAGCAAAATGTGAAATAGCAGACGTCAATAACTGGAGTTTTAGGACAGGGTAGGTTGTAAGAATTTTACTTCACAGCTACTGAAAACAAACATGTGGCAAATAGAAGGCAAGGGAATTATTTTTTCTTCAGAAAGCAGGAAAATGGAGCAGTTGATTCTGTTAAACAGGAAGCAGGATGCTGTAGTTTGCTTATCTGTCAGTCAAGATATTTAAAGAGTGGGAAAATGATTGGGGAATGGGTTCTCAACCTTTGGTATCAGTGACTTCAGTCTTGAAAAAGGCCATATGAATGCTGAAGTCATTTGCATTTAATTTCTACAAATTTACGTGTCATGGTCACAGGTTTTAATTTCCATCACAAAATAAATCAGTGAAAACTGCTTGCATCAATCTCAGATCTGAAGGTTTTTGGCCTAATTCATCTAAAATATCTGTATTTTTGTCTGTATCTGTATATGCATATTCAATGTGTAAATTGAATCATAACTCCTAATTTAGCAGAAAAGATACTGGGTATTTGGGAACCATTATTCTTTTTTTTTTCTGTTTTAAATAGGAAGGAATATTTTGAATATATTTGACTTCATGGACAAGGAGCTTAAATTTACCAACTCTTACGGCTAAAACAATAGTTTCTGCAGAATACATCTGAAAGAGTTTTGCCCTGGAATAAATTACAGGATTGGCAGTGGGAGGGATCAAGGGATGTTTACCTTGAGGTCACTTCCTCCTTCCCCTATTACAACTTCCTTTTTCCTCTCCCAGTGTGCACAAAAAAAGTTCCAATTGGCTCCTCTTGCGTCAGTGCCTGCCCTAAGCACCACCGCAGTCAGAGGTTTTATATATATATATATAAAATATGTATCTCATGTGCCACGTGCTGGTCAGAGGAAGCCAGACTGCCTATGATCATGGGCTCCTCTCTATGTCCTTGGAATAAAGGCTACTTTTTACTTTATATTTTGCTCTTTATTGCATCCAAAACTCTTACCACCATCATTCTGTGTCATTAATACATATCTATCTACCTATTTACCTTTCTCTTTTTTATTTCAAAAAGAAAAAAATAAAATTTAAAAATAAGATAATAGGAGAGTAATAATGGTTAATATGTTATATATTGTTATCTTTGAGTTAGTTACTCAGAATACAAGATATAGGCATTTAATTGTCCAAATAACATTAGTGCAAACCTTTTTTTAATGAACTAAGAGAAATTAGTAGTATAACTATCTTAATATCTATCTATTTCTCTCTCTCTCTCTCTCTCTCTCTCTCTATATATATATATATATATATATATATATATATTGCTTTTTGCTTTCTTTTTCTATTCCCCCATTTCATTTTCTTTTTCCTTTTGAAGTTTCTTCTGATTTTACAGTATCTATTGTATATTTTGGATCTTATTTACTCTTTCAGCTTCTCATACTAGGGAGACAATATGATGTTTACACATGTGAGTCTGGTTTATTTCACTTCTGAGTTTGGTCTCAAGTTACACTCATTTACCCACAAAAGTCTCCAGTTTATCCTTCTTTATAGCTGAGTAGTACTCCATTCAATAAAAAGACCACATCTTTTTTATCCATTCCTCAGTCACTGGGCATTTGGGTTGCTTTCAAGGTCTAGCTGTTACAAATTGTGATGTTATAAACATGGGTCATATATATCTCTGTGATAGGATGACTTTAATCCTTCTGGGAAGATACCCAGAAGGAGAACAACTGGAGCAAATGGGACCTCCAATCCTAGATTTTTGAGGAATCTTCACACTGATTTCCATAGTGGTTGCACCAGTCTGTATTCCCACCAACAGTGGAGAAGGGGGTCCCTTTTACTCACAGTCTCTCCAGCACTTGTTATTGGTTGATTTCTTGATAATAGCCATTCTTTCTGGGTGAGATGGAATCTCAGTGTTGTTTTAATTTGCATTTGTCAAATGATCAGTGATGTTGAACATTTTTTCATATATTTATTTGATGTATGTATCTCTTCATCTGAGAAGTATGTATTCATCTCAGATGCCCATTTTCAGATTAAGTCTTTAGTTTTGGCAGGTCTGATTTTTTTTTTTTTTTTTTAGTTCTTTACATGTTCTTGATAGTAATCCTTGGTCTGAGGAACAACTGGCAAACATTTTTTCCCACATAATGGGTTGTCTTTTCACTGTGTTAGTGGTTTCTTTTTCTGTGCAAAATTTTTTAATAAGATGAGATCCTTGTTGATTCTTTGTGATAGTTTCTATGAGATCAGGGTTTTATTCATAAAGTCTTTGCTTACACCAATGTCTTCAAGAGTTTTACCTACTCTTATCTTCCAGCAGATTTAATGTTTCTGTTTTAATATGAAGATCTTTGACACATTCTGATTTTAGCTTAGTACATGGTGAAAGATATGGGTCCAGTTTTAATTTTTGGCATGTGTAAAACCAGTTTTTCCAGCACTATTTATTAAAAAGGCTATCTTTCTTCCAGTGAATATGTTTGGCACTTTTATCAAAGATAAGGTGGCTGAGTATGTCTGGAGTTATTTATGCATCTTCTAATTTGTTTCATTGATCTTTGGGGTTTTTTTTGGTTTTGTGTTTTGATTGTACCATATCATTTTTATCACAGTAATTTTATAGTATAATTTGGGGGGGGGTTACCAGGGATTGAACTCATGACCTTGTGCTTGCCAGGCAAGCACTTACACCACTGAGCTAAATGCCTGGCCCTATAGTATAATTTCAAGTCAGGGATTTTGATCTCCTGCTTTGCCTTTTTTGCCCAGAATTGCCTTTCTATTCTAGGTCTTTTCTGCTCCCAAATGAATTTTAGGATTGTTTTTTCTAATTCTGTGAAATATGCTGCAGAAATTTTGGTCAAAATTTCATTAAATCTGTGTAACAAGTTCGGAAAGTATGGCTATTTTCAGTATATTGGTTCCTATCCAAGAGCAAGGGATATACTTCTATTTTCTGACATCCTCTGACATCTTCTGAAAATAAAAAGTCTTCTTTTTCAGAGTACTATAGTTTTCAATATAGTTTTGCATCCTTTATTAGATTGATTTCTAGGTATTTCATTTTTTTTGGATGCTATTGTGAAAGGCGTCTTTTCCCTAATTTGTTTCTCAGTGAGTTTGTTTTTTGTGTATAGGAAGGCTATTGATTTTTGAGTGGTGATTTTTGTATCCAGCTACATTACTGAATTTGCTTATTAAATCTAGTAGTTTTTTAGTGGAGTTTTTGGGGTCTTCTATGTAGAGTATCAGATCATCTGCAAATAATGATAATTTAACTTCTTCCTTTCCTATCATTATTCATTTTATTTTTTTTTCTGATCTAACTGCTCTTGCTACAGTTTCCAAGGACTACGTTAAATAAGAGTGGAGACAATGAACATCTTTGTCTTGTTCCTGATTTTAGAGAAAACATTTTCAGTTTTTGTCCATTTAGTATGATGTTGGCTGTTGGTTTGTCATAGATGGTTTTTATTTGATTGAGATAAAGACCACCCATTCTGACTTTCTGTTGGGTTTTTATCATGAATGGGTGTTGGTCTTTGTCAAAAGCTTTCTCTGCATCTATTGAGATGATCATGTGATTTTTGGTCCTAGGCTCTGATAATATGGTGTATCATTTTTGTTAATTCACATGTATTGAACTATCCCTGCATCCCTAGGGTGAATCCCACTCAGTCATGGCATATAATCTTGATTACTGTTTGCCAGTATCTTATTGAGGATTTTTGCATGTATGCTTATTAGGGAGATTTGCCTATAATTCTCTTTCTTAATATCTAGGAATCTATTTCTTCTGCATTTTCCATCTTATTAGAATACAAGTATACAAATTTTCTTCTTTCTTTCTTTCTTCTTTCATTTTTTCTTTACAATACAGATTTTCTAATCTGTTTCTTAAGGGTGGTTTTCCAAAGCTTTTTTTGTTGCTGTTGTTTTGTTTTAAGAACTGTAGAACATTTAAAACTTATCTCAAAGTGTAAGATAAAAACAAAGGTGCTCTTGCTGGATCTGGGGAGAAGCCCATACTCAGGCTGGTTCTATAATGTCCCCACACTTTCCCTGTCTTCATCTTTTTCCCTGGAAGAAGAGAGATGTGGGTGTTTGGGAGAGGGCCATGGTGGTTGAGGGAATAGCTGTGACTCTGTGGTGTCTGCCATTGGTAATCTCAGGAGGAAATGCCTGCAGCAACAATAAAACAGGTGGTTCCAATTTTTACCAAATCCAGTGACGAAGAATTCATAATCAAATCTGCAATCCCCATTTTTAAGTTATACTGACTAGCAACACTGTAGCAAACATTCTAAATAATGAATCAAGTACTAAATATCCCCTAAATCATAACCCATGCATAAAAAGGACACCAAAGCCAATGGCAAGGAGAATAATTCAGGAAGAATCAGCTGTTGGCCATTTATAAAGAAAGTATCTCAATTTACAGTTTCTAATTTATTTTCATTTTTTAACTTCAGTGTGTAAAAAAAAAAAAACCTCTTTTGGCTGTTGTTCAATACTTGTACATAGTTGGCCAGGTGGTGTTTAATCACACATTGGAGTCAGGGTTGTTTGGAGGCTCTACACTCTCAGAGGAGGGAACTCACAGCTGCTTAAGCTCATTCCTCAGTCAATTGCTGCAAATCATTAGGTGTGCAGGGCCCTGGAACCCTTTCTGTTCCTCCTTTTCCCTCAGTTCACCCTCTGCTCTCCACTTAGACTTTTTAGTAACAGTAAACTAGTTTCCTCCATAAAAAGATTCCAGGTGCAGAATTTTCTTGTCAAGTTTCTGTGGTTCATGACCCAAATATAGAGAATATTTGATTTTAGCTCTAATTATTCCAAGATACTTTAAAATCTCTTACAATCAATGATCCAAAATATGGTGAATGTTTAAATTTAGGCAAAAAAAATACCTTTCTTATGGCAAAAAACACATCACCATTAATTCCCTTCAAAATTCTCACCCTTGTTTTAAGCACACTTATCACATTATCCTTTCTGCAGCAGTTATGGAAGTCCTGTCTCATAATTATCGGTAGTTGTACTGTCTGTCACGACTACCTCAAAATCCTAAAATTAAAAACATTTATCTTTCGTGGTTACTTTGACTTTGGGAAAGAGCCAGATGTCACAGAGTGCCAGATCTAGAGAGCAGGGTGGCTAAGGACTCACCAGGAAGTCTCGATAGCACAGCAGCAGCACTTACCCTACCTTCATCAAACCCCAGACTTGTTAAATGGCTAGAACAATGGGACAGGTGTGCTCAAAGTGAGGGGGAGACTTTTGAAGGTGATTAATGCCAAAGTGTTTTTCACTGTAATAATTTTTTTTTTTTATCGGTACCGGGGATCGAACTCACAACCATGTGCTGGCAAGGCAGGCACTTATGCCGCTGAGCTAAATCCCCATCCCCACTGTAATAATTAAAACATTTTTTAAACATTCATTGTCTATTTTTATCACATATGTACCTGTACCATGGCAAAGTGTGGTACTTTTTTATTTTTGAAGTAGAACATTGCACCCTAGAAGTAACTCATCAGATCATTCAAATAAAGCCCTGCTGATCAAATTTTATAGTCCCAGTGACAATACTTTAGAGTAAACATTAGAAGAAATAATTGAGTAGATGAGTTACAATTGCCTATGACAATGTACCCGGCAGGGTGGGTGCTACTATCTTTTTAAACATCAGCTCAGCTTCACTCTGTAAATTGTGCAGATTGCTTCTGATTCTCAGGTGCTTTCCGGTTGGGAAGGATGCTGTTACCTTGAAATTAACATGTCTTAGTAAATTTGAATCAGTCCCAGGCATTATTAAAGGTTCCAGTACTTTGACAGCAAGCTCAACCCTGCATAGATCTTTTTTCCCACAAGTCTGTATTGGGAAGGAAGGGCTAAAAGATGGAGAGGGAGTGACTTTTCAGTGATTTTTATATATCAATTATTTTCAGAGATCAGAGTCCTTAGGGCTTTAAATGAACACTTCTTTAGAACAACTGTTCATCCATTTGTTCCATAATTCTTTCAGCACATGTTTATTGTCTGACATATACCAGACACTGGACCAGGTTTAGTTTAAAATGAACAAGGTAGTTTTCTTCCTCAAAGCTTATAGGCTTGTGCTGTAGAGACAAAACTAAGCAATAAGGACTGATAATGTACAGGCAAAAATACACAGGATCTTTACAAGAATAGAGGAGGGTACTGCAAGCAGGCAAGAGTGACAGAGAGATGAGCTGGGCTAGAGGAGGTAGATGCAGGAGTGGTGAGAAGTGAGGTGGAAGTGTGAAGACAGTGAGAAGCAAGTGAGGAGGAGGTAGGAACCAGGATTTGAGGGGTCTTGTGAATCAGATTAATTTATCTGAACTTGATCTATTTTTGCAATTCTCAGACTTTGACCATCTTGTATGCTCAACTCCCCAAACACAGAATAAACAAGAAGTGCTTTCTGGGAGAATTGCTTTTGCTAAGTGGCAACATGCACCAGAAGAGGCTGGCATCTGGCTCCCCCACAGTGTCCCACACGTGACACTGATTCACAGGGAGAGGTTGCTTCTTGGTGATTTCTTGTTTTCTTTTCCCATAGTCCATAAATGGTGATGAGCCATGAGAAAAGGCTGGTATCTGTCTTCCCCACAGCAGCCAAAGAGCCACCCACCCCCCCAAAAGTAACTGGCTGGTCTACAGAAACACAGGCTGTGATGATGGCTACTGAGGTGGAATACAGTTTAATGTTTGTAGTGTTTAGTGATTCACCAACTTTGCAGGTCTAAAACTGGTGGTCTGATCACCTATTTAGAGGATGGCAATATGCAACATAGCAACTATGGGGGGGGGTCTCCTTCTGAGGATAATGGCCATTGTTGATTTCCTATTGTCTCGTTTTGAAGTCCTGTATCATTTTCATTGTTTTGTTAGGTTGGGTTTTGCTCAGTTTTGTTTTGTTTGATTTTATTATATCTGATGGCATGGGCAGCTATTTCAAAGATAACAAGATATACTATGGTAGCTATTTTGGATTTACTATTATCTAGTTTTGAAGTACTTTATTGCATCCATTATTTTGTTTTTATTGGTTCTATTCTGCTTTGTTTGATTTTTATTATGTCTGAAGGTATCTGCAGCTATTTTGAAGAAGCATGAAGCATATGGTAACCATTGTTGATTTCCTATTGTTTTGAAGTCCTGTGTCGCTTATACTGGCTTACTTTGATTGACTTTGTTCTGTTTTGTTTTGCTTGCTTTTATTCTCTTTAAAATAAAAAAAGTTACTAAATGACTAGTATGCAAAAATCTACATATATTTATTAAACAAATCATGAGATTTAAAATACTTTGTGCATGTGGTAGGTAACTTCAGATTGTATCTCCAGACTTGCTCCCTCCTGCCATTAGGGCAAACCCTTATGGAAAAGCTTGCAAAGCATACTGTGATGAGGAGCTCTTTAGGAATTTTAAGAAGACCAATGACAGGAGCCAATTTGCAGTTTAGAAAGACCTCAGGCTGTGAGGGAGACGGTGATTCAGAATGCAGTGAGAATGAAAGCAATTAGAGCTGCTAGGGGGATATTTCAGTTCTGGGTAAGAGAAATTATACCAGTTCCAACATGGGGTTTCAACAGGGATTAAATGATTTGCAAGATATTAGAGTGATGAAATCAATGGGATAGTTTTTGATTTATCTATTGATTTAATAAACTATTATTGACTGGTTACCATGTTCTGGGAATTGCTCCAAGATCACAGCAGGAAAGAACACAGGAAGAGTCTTGCCTTTCTGAACTATCTTATAGGGACAGATATCATGAAACAAAAAAGAAATTAACTCCATTGTATCAATCAGCCATAAACGCTCCAAAAGAAGTGAACTAGATAAAATGACATTTCCTTGAGGAGCATGTAAGGTGGCTCAGAGTGGGATTTGGAGAATGAACAGGGAATGAGGCAAACATGGTGAGTGAATGACAGTATTCTGTATTGCGACCACGGACACAGAAGAAACAGTACTGTACTTGATAAAATGATGTTGAGTTTGGTTTGCAGGATGTAGGAGGTATGCACACAGGAGAACTGCTTTCGAATCTGTATCAAAACTATAAAGAGGTGATAGAAAAGCATTAATACTCAAGCACATACATGCACAAAGACACAATATGGAACTGAAATGAGATAAGGAGTACAGAAAACAAAGATCAAAACAGCAGCACTATGAAATGAGAAGGACCTCCTGAGCAGGCGTGAGGGTTTGAATGACAGGTTATTTATTCTTTATTACCTTGAGATCATCATCATTTGTGTAATAAATGGCAGGTTCCTCTGCAGTCAGTAGATAGTTGTGTGACAGTTTGATATGGTACACATCCTCCTCTGCTTTTTCTAGTGGAAATAACTGTGTGTGCATAGGGAGCATTAACCAGGGCTCCTCTGGGCCTTCTCCGGAAAGCACTTCCTCACTATCCACCTGAACTTCAAAACGGCACCTGTAGTGTTCCCAGAGACTCCAGGCTATAACGAGGTCCATGTCCAGGTCCCAGAAGCCAGTAAGATAATGAAGGAGTCTGGTGTTCTTCCTTGCAAGTTCCCTAGAGCCTCAATTAGGGAATTTAAAACCCTGAATTCCAAGTATGTGTTGACATTGAAAAACCCCCAATATTTTCCTCTCCTGAAAACATGAGACAATAAAAACCTCTGGTGTGTAAAAGGAGGAAGCCCAAGAAACCCTTTCTCGTAAGGAGGAACAATATACAAACAACCTTTCATCCACCCTCACCCTCCACCAGTTCTTCCACCCCTACAGAACGCCTTTCTTCAACTGTTATTGCTTAATAAGGTTAACATTTACATAAACCTTTAAGTTGGTTGTCTGACTAGAGATAGCTCTTTGTGAGGCAGATTTAGCTAGGATCTGCCCTTTGGTTTGTACTGAATGTTAATAACTGTAAAAGCCACAGACCTAACTTGTGAACTCTTCCAACATTAACAACTGAAGAACACCCTGCCTTCAAGAAAGGGAGCCTTCTTGAAAGAACAGTTTGAGTAAATGACAGCATATTTTCTGATGTGCAGCATTAATAGGTCTTTTCACAGGTCACTGCATTACAGTAGATTGAAATGAGTGATTTTTCTCCCAATCACTCAGTTAAATGTTAAGAGCAGGTTTAAAAACTACGGCATGCTGGGCAGAGCCTGAAAGACAGACACTGCAGGAGGAAGGTGACCTGATAATTGGTTATTCAGAAAGACTGGATATTAAAAGAAGAAATTAGAATATAAGATTGGTAACATACACTTATCCAGATAACATATGCCTATTCCTGGGTTAAATGTGGCTTCCCCCTTCCAGCATTTTGGTTTTTCTGCCTTTTTCCCCCATATGCTCAGCATCAGGAAATTCCTGGTTCATGCCCAAACTCTGAGGCTATTTTTATACTTGTCTAGGTTTTGATGCCATAGAAACCAAAACTAAAACTCTCTAATTTTCTAAGTCTAGACATGAAGAGGCCAATTATGCATGCCCATTTGTTGTTTCCTTTTCTGGGAAAAATCAGTTGGATTCTATTAATATAATTCTATAATCACACCTTTCCAAAGCCAAGACTGGATGTCTCTATCACCTTTCTTAAGAATAAGGTAATTTAAAAAAAAAAAAGATAAATTGCCTGGTAAGTATGAGTTTGATCCCTGGTACTAAAAAAAAAAAAAAAAAATAAGGTAAAACCCAGGCATAAACATTATTGAAGGGTACTGTGTATCATTTCCACATTAGGCTAACACTTTAAAAAAATTTTAATTTGATGTTAAATAACACAACATATTGTGTTTCCAATGTAAAGATATGAGGGAATTGAAGTTTTAAAATACTGTTAGCCTAATGTGATTTAACACTAGCAAGAAGAATATTCCAAGTCTAGGTCTTTTAATTCCAAAGATGTTTTGTTTTGTTTGTGTAGGGGTGTGTTTCCTACTAGGATTCTCTGCCTACTTAGAGAAAGCAGAAAGAGAAAAAAATGTAAAAGTCAAAAAAGACCTATGGTAAGAAAGATCTGTGAAGGCTGTGTGTTGGCAGATTTTGCTGGCCAGTATTAGGAGGAGACTAGACCAATGGGTTGACCTTTGTCATGGTACAAGAACCACTGCTTAGATCTTGGCTCTATATCTTGCAAGCTTAAAAATTTGATGTGATTTTTATTCCAAAGTCAATCCAGTTGTATATATATCTTTCTCTTTCAGTTGGCACAAAGACGTGTATACAACCAGAATAATCTTTTAATTTATAAAATAAGAAATATAACAGCCAAGTTGAATGGATAATCAAGTTAACCTGCACATTCTCTTTCCATCCCCACAAAAACAAATTGTGTGAGATGGCAAATTACGGCTACAGCAAGCAAGCTTTTTTAATATGATTCAAAGTATACAACATCACACTTTGATAGCCATCCACAAGTTGGGAATTGATTACTAAGCTTACTAGACCAAGATCTGAATCAGTTTTATATTTATATCTAAATTACCAGTGTTTGCCTCTGGTGCTCTATTTTCCAATGGTTATTTGTCTAAATAATCCCTCTTTAATTTACTACATTAGCACAATTAATCAGACTATTGACAACCCTTGAGGCCAAGAACTCATTTTGATATTTTTCTTTAGATTTCATGACATACATTTGTGTTTAGTCATTGTATTGCTCACAGTTCTATTATCAGAAGGCAGCTATTAATTTTATTTAAATTTAGTCTGAGAACCATTCGAAGACTTTAGCTATATCTGGGACAGCAAAATAACCCAATTCTCACTAGGGTGACATAATAAATTTAACAATAAATAAAATACTAAAAATATGGAAATGATACCATTCATTTAACAAAGCTATTTCTTTGTACTGGGGATCAAACTCATGACTGTGTGCTTGCAAGGCAGGTGCTTATGCAGCTGAGCTAGATCCCCAGCCCAATGAAGCTATTTCTTAATCAAATGCTTTGTGGAGAAAATTTCAAACACCTCATCTGTAACCCTAAAACAATTATTCTGGAGAAAATTTATCTCATACAGAATTATATGAAATTTAAATAAAAATTCTGCCAAGAAGTTTTTACTATATCAGGGCCTTAACTTAACAGTCATCTATCTGTAAATACTGGAGATGAATTTGCCACCACTGGAAAGTGTTAATAATGGGCAGTTTTCCAGTACAACTGCTCGAAGACAGGACAGCATTGTGTAGACTGCAAACACCTGGACAAAGGATGTGGCTTATATATGAGGTAAAGTAAGGGCACGAAAGAGGAAATGCCACTTTTAAAGCCATTACAAACATCATGAAAAACTTTTTTTAAAAGATAGTGCCATTGAATTGAGAAAGGTTATATTGCAAAACATAATTCCACTCCCATGAAGAGAGAAAGGCGTGCTACACTTGTAGTCATCAGAAAACCCACCAAATTTCAATCTGGATTGTGTTGTATATATACTGGAGAGGAAAGACGGATAGCCAGTAATTACTAGCAGATCACTACTATTGATGAGATAAGGATGTTAATGGGACCAAATTTGCCCATTTTTCAGTCCAGTAGAAATGGAGACAGGAGAGAGAGTGAACGGAACAGTGACTCAGAGCTGGGCTTACAGGTGCACTAGGCAGGAATGGTGCAAAGAAGGAGCAGGAAGACGTTCCCTCCCCAAAACAATCCTGCCTTTATTCTCTGCGTGGGAAATTCCCCCACTGAATTTTTCTACGACAGTGCTATTTATTCCTCAAACTCAAAATACTATTGGCAAAAAAAAGATAGTAAGTTCTTGCCAATTAATTATTCCTTAGTAGGAAATAATTTAACCATTTATTAAACAAAGGTTTATTTATGTATTAGGTCTGGTAATACCTACTGGGGATCCAATATGGAACTGATACAGATGTAATGCTTTGTCTCATGGCTCTTAGCTTCTAGTAGGAGAGATAATCATACAATATGTAACCCCTAAATGAGATGAGAGTTGTGTAGAGAAAACAGACTGTTTTTAAAAGAAGCAGTGAATTCATTTGGGCTGGGAAGTTTCAGGAGGAAATGATCACTGAGCAGCATGTTGAAAGATGAACAGGAGTTAACTAGGTGAAGAGAAGGATAGCAATTCACTTTACCAAAAAAACCCCAAAACCTACAGTATGCTCACTATCCATAAAAAGGAACCCTAGTTAACCATAAAAGGAATCAAGTACCTATTTAATGGCATAGCATGGTGAACTTTGAACGTATTTTACTAAAAAGTCACTTATGTGAAATGTCTGTAATAGGCAAGTTCATAGAGACAGATGTCAGATTAGCATTTAGCAGAGCCTGGGGAGAGGAGGGGTTAAGAAATAACTATGTAATAGAAATAAACTTTCTCTGCAAATGCTCTAGACCTGGATAATGGTGATTGTTGTATAACATGATGAGTGTATTGGAAAGTCATTGAATTGTACACGTTAAAATGGCTAAATTGATGAATTAATAGATTGTACCTATTTTGCAATGAGACACAGGAAGAAGGAGAAAAAGAAAGAAAAAGAAGAGAAAGAAAGAAGAAAGAAGGAAGGAAGGAAGGAAGGAAGGAAAGAGAGAGAGAGAGAGAGAGAGAGAGAGAGAGAGAGAAAGAAAGAAAGAAAGAAAGAAAGAAAGAAAGAAAGAAAGAAAGAAAGAAAAAAGAAAGAAGAAAAAAATAAGAAAAGGAAGGAAAGGAAAATTGAAACCGAGAAAAGTACAATATGCTCAAAGGTCCTCTGAACAGGAGGGAGCACTATCATTTTTTGGAACTGAAAGATGGTGGCATAGATGAGTGGAAGAGCCAACAGGGGAAAAGGACAACTTGAGGTTAGGATGAGAGCATATAGACGAATAGAGCCCAGGTTGAGATGTGACCGTTATTGGAGTCGGCACCATTTGTGGACTGGGAGGAGAGAACAATGGCTGCACCAGCAAACAAGCTCAGTCTGAGAACCAGCCCCATGTGCAGGCTGCCTCAGGACTGGGAACAGACCCCAGCCCCTTCCAGTATGTGGGCTAGCAAACAGGAAGTACCAACATCCACCAACACCCTCTGTAAGCAACTTGCTTATCCAGAGAAACACAGGCTGTGATGATAGCTATCAAGGTGAAGTGCAATTGGATGCCTGTGATGCTTAGGTGTTTCATTAACATTGCAGGTCTGGGACCAGTGGTCTGATCATGGTTTCAGAGGATATTAGTATGGCAGTGTAGCTTCTAGGGGTGATCTCCTTCTGAGGGCTGTAGCCATTGTTGACTCCCTATGGTCTTGTTTTGAGGTCCTATATTGTTTCCATTGTTTTGTTGGATTGGGTTTTATTCTTTTGTATTCTTTGATTTTGTTAAATCCAATGGCATGAGTAGCTATTTCAAAAATAGCAAGATATATTATGGTAGCAATTTTGGATTTACTATTGGCTTGAAGTCCGTTATTGCATTCATTGTTTTGTTTTTATTGTTTCTATCCTATTCTGTTCTGTTTGATTTTTACTATGTTCAAAGTTATCTGCAGCTATTTTGAAGACATCAAAAGGCATTATGGTAACTATTGTTGATTTCATAATGTTGTGAAGTCCTGTATCACTTAAACTGGTTTGTTTTGATTGGTTTTTATACTATTTTATCCTCTTTAAAGTAAAAAAATTTTTAAAAAGATTTACCCATTATTTTAAGAAGATTGGAAAGTAGGCTGCAAAGTATTCACCATATGCAATAACATGATCATATCAATAGATACAAAGAAAAGTCTTCATGAAAATCCAACATACATTCATTATAAAAGCCCTGAAGAAAATATGTAGAGAAAGGCCATATCTAATTCTGATAAAAGACACTGATAACAAATCCACTGCCAACATCTTATTAAATAGGGAAAATCTGAAAGTATTTCCTCTAAAATCAAGAACAAAATAAGGGTGTCCATTCTTCCAACTCCTGTTCAAGTGTAATACTTGAAAATTTTAGCCAAGAGCAGTCAGGCAAGAAAAGTAATATAAAAACAGGGCACATATAGGAAAGGAAGAATTTAAACTATCCTTATTTGCAGATAACACAATCCTTTACACAGGAAGCTCAAAAAATTGTAATGAGAGACTCTTAGAACTAATAAATTTAGCAAAGTAGCAGGATAAAAATTCAACACAAAAAATCAAAACATTCCTATACACCAATGAGAAACCTACCTGGAAAGAAATAAGGAAAACAATATCATTGATACCAGCTTCATAAAAACACCTCAGGAACTAACCAAAGAAGTTTAAGGTCTTTATAACCAAATTATGGTATTTTGAAAAGGAGATCAAAAAGGACATTTTGAAAATAGTAAGTCATCCCTGTTCCTTGATAGGCAGAACCAATATTGTCAAAATGGCTATATTGCCAAAATTGAAATATATATATATATATATATGATATAATTATAATCAAAATACTAATATCTTTCCTCAAGAGTCAGAAAACACAAGTCTAAAATTTATATGGAAGCAGAAAAGATCCAGAATAGCAAAAGCAATCCTAGGCAATGCAAGTAAAGCAGAAAGAATCATAATCCTGGATTTCAAGTTATACTGAAAAGCTAAGGTCATTAAAAACAGCATAGTCCTGGCATAAAAACAGACATGTGAATCAATGCAACATAACAGAGGATGCAGAAACAACTTCAGACACATTCAGCCGTCTGAGCCTTGGCAAAGAGGCCTAAAATATACACTGGAGGAATCTAACCTCTTTAATGAACTGTGCTGGGGAAACATTGTCACATATAGAAGATTGAATCTAGAGCCATATCTCTTACCATGTACTAAAATAAAGTCAAAAGGGATCAAAAACTTAGATATTAAAGCAGAACAGTATGCTGAAAGATAAAACAGGTAAAACTCTTGAAGTCATCGGAACAGGCAAAGACTTTCGGAACAGAACCCCAGTTGCACTGTTTATGACTTTCAGACCATCTAGGTATTATCATACAAGGAAGATCAATTGATCAAAGCAATATCACCTTGACTGACGCACTAAATCAATAATGATGATAGCATGAAATATGGGTTGGAAATAACTGTAATAACTAATAATTTTCCACCTTTGACCCTAGGTGCAAGATTTATAGTAATATATAACAAAATCTAAGACAAATCAGAAAAATACATACATAAGTACCCACTCAATAGAACAATTTTATACTAATGGGAGGAAATTTTAAAGAGAAAAGAAGAAAAAATAGAGAAATGAAATAAGAAAAAGGTTAAAAGCAAGGCTGCAGGACAAAGGAAGATTACCCAAGCCTGAGGAAACTAGAAAAGGAGACAGAGGGAAGGAAAGAAGTAGAAAACAAAAATAAGAACAAAACAAAACAAACAAAAACTAAAAACAATGTTCACACAAAAAAATGAAAACAAGTAATCAAATAAAGAAAAACAAAATGAATAAAAAAAATTTAAAAGGCCAAAAGCAAAGGAAAAAGAAATTCTCAGTGACTTCACGCCTGTAGTCATCTTCTGCGATCCATAGTTTTGTGACATTGTCCAGTTGAGGGTATGACCCTGTTCTTGCTGTTGGTCCAGGGAGGTAGTCAGAGCCCAGATCCATGCTGATAATCCCCACAAACCAGCAGTATATTCACAGCATGGTGCCAGTTCTTAGACTTTCAAACCCACAGAAATTTAGGGTGAACCTGACCTCTGGTCATGGGGGTGAGGACTGAGATCCATTAAACTTAAGTAAGTTTATAGCACTGTTCATCTCTTGCTGGCCTGACCACAGTTCTCTGACCACGCGTGTGTCCCGTGGTTGCCTCTCTCCCAGTCACTGTGTGAGTTTAACATTGGGCACCCTGGGATGAAGCCAACCCCTGGCTGTTCTGAGCCCCAGGTTCAGTTGGTCCCTCCCTAAAATGGCAACTGACCAGGCACCCTCTCCAGGGGATATGCAGATAATTGGATTGGAGTCACTCACCAGCTGTAGTGCATGGTATCCACTGCTCTGTTCCACTGGTGCATTTCTCCTTAAAGGGCTCTGGACCACCCACTTCACTGTATCTGTGTAGATTCAATCTTTCTTTCTCATGTCACCAATTAGGAGCTGGGGAGAAAGTTTGGTCTTCCCCCTTCTTTTTTTTTTTGCACTGTTGTCTGTCTCTTCAGTTTCTCTGTAGGCTCCAATTTTCTTACTGGATCCTTTCTGGATCCTAGGGATCCACCTTCCTCTTTCTTTTCTTCCCCAAGTTGCTATTTTTCAGTGTCTGGGTTCCAAATCTTGGAGAGGCTGTTCATTGCTGTTTACTACTCCATCATCTTCTGAGAAATTCCTGTAGCATTTCAAGTTGTGTCCCACATAGAGTATACCACAATACCAATGGTGCCAGGGAGACACTCTCATATCTGTGTTCCCTAGTATGAGTAACATCACCATTAAATCAGAGCTTTTTTCTATTGTGTTCTTTCCTGCTGAGACGAGCATATAAAAACCTAGGATACAGGAACATTAATTATACTAAATGGGGAAAAGGCGTAACATTTGTGCCCTTAAAACCATCACTTGGCTCATTTCTTCACCTCTATAAATTTTAATAAATGTCACCTTGGCCATGTCACCTAATTCATGCCCCCTTAACTCCCCAGTCCTCCTTGTCCTGTCTCTTCTTTCTCTAGCACTTATCATCTACTAATATCCTATATAATTTAATCCTATACAATTTAATCTATCATTTGTTGTTGTCAGTCTTTTTTCATAAGAATGCCCACTCCATAGGGTAAAGATTTCTGTTCATTGTGTTTACAACTTATCACTACTTCCTAAAGCAAAACATACAGTTGAAACTATATAAATATCTGTTTAATGAATAAATGAATCCATAAATGAGTTTTATAGCGGCATAAGCAGAGTTATATTGTGGTATGAACTGCAAAATAAGTATGAATTGAAAATGTTACACCTCAATGAGAATACATCAATTTTTATACAACATGGTATACATTTTTCACTGAAATAAAAACTTTAAACAAAAATTTTATAATTTTATAAATAATATTATAAAAATGCAAAGCAGTATCACTTGTTATATATAGAAAAATGATGGAAACATTAATATAAATATCATATATAAAACCTAAAATCTGCATTGCACTGTAAGCATGCCATCAATGTTTGGGGAACATTAGTCTAAGAAATTTAAGAATATTTTGGATTAGAGATTATTAACCCTTAAGTCTGGAAGAGATGAAGAAACTACTTCATTGTAGAAATGAACTGGGAGGTGAGAAGGGATTTACACAACTTGTTCCTAGCTGCAGGGATGCAGGGGCCTCTACCACTACCTACACGGCTCCTCTACACAATGTGTATACTTGTTTCTAACCCTACTGTATTCTTCACAACAAAGCAAGTCCTCTCTGGCATTTGCCTGCCTCTGAGCTTTTGTTTATCTTGAATATGTTCTTTGCTTTTTTGGCTTCTTAACCCTCCTAGACCAGACTCAGTTTAAATGCCACTGTTTCCATGAATGTTTTCTGTGTCTCTTGTAGTATGCTTATTATATTGCTCTTTCTGTAGTTGCTTTGTATTTCCTGTTTTCTTGAGCTTATATGAAGAAGGGCCTTATTTTTAAAATTTCCCTCTATTATACCTCTTATTATATCTCATAAGTAGTTTGTGTCCATTTTATATATGTATATATATATATATATATATATATATGCAATGAACTAAGTCTTATCACTGCTTGGAAGCAAAGCCCTGGAGAATGTGATGCTGGTGGTCTTCTATGTTATGGGCCCATCTGTTTGCCATCACCTGTTCCCCACCTACTGTCATTACCAGCACAAAACTCCATCTGCTGCTCCTTCTCTTCCAAACCTGACTTGACATTAAATCTGTCAAACTGTATACCAGACTTGCCTGGTCAGCATTGGTTTTCCTTAATGATTTTTACTAATTAGTAACATGCTATTTTATTTTATTTGCCTCCTGACAATATCTCAAAAATGGAAGTTTACTAATGCTGCATTAGTCAATTTGTCAATTTGTCAAAACCATTTGAAAAAAGTGCTAGTGAAATACTCAGGTGTAGAAATGATGTGGAGGTAGGGTTACAGGTGATAGAGTATGGCCATGGAAGATCACTTCAATTCTGTGGTTCTCTGAGTCTTCATCTTTGTGATAAGAGAATTAGGGACAATATCTCAAAACTCTCTACACGAGGTAATATCTCTGAAAGAAATATCCATATTTAGGACATCCTCAATGTCACCACCTTCACAGCTCTTTCCTGACCTGATGACAGCATTCCCCCTGAATTCCTCCACTGCTTAATTCCCACCTATTTCACTGGATAAACTGTCCTGCACTGTAGTCAGGATAGCTGTCCCTTTATTCATTATACTAACCTCTTCCCATAAACTGAGGGGTTTTGAAAGCAGTAACACAATGTCTAGGTATGTCTGTTATACATAGTATGTACAGTGAACAATAAATATTGACTAAAAATGAATTGCTGGTCATGATGGTACTCAACTATAATCTGAGCTATTTGAGAAGCTCAGGCAGGAAGATTATGAGTTTAAGGCTAGCTTGGGCCACATAGCAAGCTCTTCTCTGAAACAAACAAACAAAAAATAATGCATAAACAAAGTATGATACTGTGATAGTTTTGTGCTGAAAGAAATAAAAAACAAAAACAGAAAAACTGCTGCTGAATGAATAAGATAATTAAAGAAATTTGAGCCATGGTTATGAATTTCAGTCACTCCAGAATTGATGTCAGAAAACAAGTATAATTTAAACATAATAGCAACTTACATTATGCTTAATGTGTAACTATAGGAATTATGGAGAAAAGAAGGAGTAATTAAGACAAAGTGTTCTGGAGATGGATGTCTGGATTTCATTCTGACCTTGACAGCTTGTATGAAATATGATCTAAAACTATGATGAAGGTGTAATTTAAAAAAAATTAATACAATAGGAGGCACATTGCCATTGATTCACCTTAAAATATTCACCCTTCTTTCCAACTTACACCACCATTCTTGCAACTTTCTGCAACAGTTCTGGAAGTCTCCTTTCATGAGTGTCTTTAGTTGCACTGCTATGGCTGTGTCCATATCCTGACTAAATTATTATCCTTTGTGGAATTGCTTTGGGCAAGAGCCAGAAGTCATGTAGTGACAAATCCTGTGAATAAGGTGGAGGAACACACACCGCATGCTTTTTAAGAGCCTGTCTCTCCACTGGATGTCCCTTGGAAATGGTATTCACCATTTTTTGTCATACTTTGTAAATACGTCCACAAGAGGACTTCAGGACGTCTTTAAAAAGTGGCAAAAAATGATAGCAGAGTGAGTGGGAGTATTTTGAGGAGGAATGATGGCAATATGTCTTTTCAGTAATAAATTTTCAAGATTTAAAACATTCATTGTATTTCTGTTACACTCTACTATGACTTTGGCAAAGTTGTATGACTTGTCTCAGTTTTATCATCTTGAGAATATCTGCTTTATGGAGTTATTGTGAGCATTAAATATCTAGTGTGTATTAAGTTCTCAATAAAATTTGTCTTTATTTTGCAATTGATGCTGAAATTTTCAGTGTGTCTTTGGTACACAAAATAGTAGTAAAGGAAGCTTTTTCCTAGAAGCATTGTGACTTTTATGACTACTGAATATGTTCTATTTGCATCTTTATATTAATACAAAAATAGCAACTTAAAATAGCTAAAAAGCATTGAGACATTTTAAAGGTGACCTAGATTCTTGCTTGTCCCAGTATATTTTTTTCAGGTTGATAATATTGCAGTATTTTCTTGTTTAAAAAACTTGCAAAGTGTGAAATGAACACTACAGTTATTTTCCAAATAATATATGTACACCAGGGAGAAAATGTGCAAGTAATATCTGTCTGTTCAGGGCTGCTATAACAAAAATGTCACTAATTATGGCTTAAACAACAAATATTAATTTCCTTGTAGTTATGGAAGCTAGGAAGCCCAAGATCAAAACACAATAGATGCCATGTCTGGTGAGGGTGTTCTTCCTGGTTCATATATGGTCTTATTTTCTCTATTTGTCCATAGAAGCAGGACCTTGATCATGATAGAAAAGCTATGAGATTGTACATCCCAAGCCCCAGAATTTTTCTTATAAGAGTACTAATTCTGTTCTGTGAGAACCACAGCTAATGACCTAACCATCCCCCCAAGACCCCTTCCAAATACCAGCACATTAAGAATTAGCTTTCAATATATAGATTTTGGAAGAATACAACATTTAATGTACAGAAACAAGAACATTTTACCTTAAAACTTCAGAAATTAAATTCTACAATATTCTTTTCTTTTTTTTCCAGAAACCTCTTCCTTTCTCAGATAACCAAGCAATTTCCTCGAATCTGTCTTTTAGAGTAAATTTGTTGATTAGGTCACAGGCTTTAGGATTGGACAGATAATGAATCACATTTCAGTTACATGAAACTCAACATGTTACTTCACCTTTGTAAATCTCAGCTTCTCTATCTGTGATAGAATAACAAACAGTTTCCTTACTCTAAACGTTATTGTAAAGATTCAATGATATCACATACAAAGCACTGAGTATCAGAAAATAAAGGATGAGTGTATTGGACAGATATTACAATGTCTGATGTAATGCTCTTGTAATTATTCAGCAAAAGGTTAATTTTAAGTCCACTCAGGAATACTACATTTCATAAAGAAGTTCCAGCTTTCTACAACACCAACTGACTGAACAATTAAAGGAATGTTTTTATGAAAGGCAAAATTTTGACTGAGCAATGAAGTCTTTTTATTTTTTTTAAATGAGGTCTTTTAAACAAGGTTTTACATTTCTTAGGATAATAATATCCCCATAATAGTCTCAATATCATCTCTTATTCCATGAAGACTGACTCCATGGAATTGTTTCATTCAAATATAGCCTGATTAGTTTTTAGAGTAAAAGGAAGAAAATGCAACATTTATGCAAGGATCTGGGAGTGTTTCTGAGACAAGTAGATCTCTGCTATCTTGCTCAGCTGGGTATGAGCTCTGACAGCCTCTGGAACTGAAAGGGCTGCCTCAAGCTCAGCAGCATGGTCATTTACATCCTTCTCTTCTGCCATCCTTGCTTCTCATTCAATTGGCCACTGAGGGAACAAGTCCAGGAGAGCACATGAAAAATTCAGCAATACAGCACAACCTAATCATACAACAAGGTGACTTTACAGGTAGTTTAATGTCTACTGAGGAAAATGTAATGGCATCCAAAGTAGTTTGAGAAAAAAAAATAATTCTATAAGATATTTGGAGGTAAGTTGATAGTTTATGGTGATAAAGTGCCATGATTAAAAAGAAGTAACAATCCTGATTTTATTGACCCTCTTGACTCTGCTTTTCACAATATTCCATTGATAGCTCACTGAGCTATGTATGCATATCTTTTCATTTCTGCACAGAAGTCATGCTCAGAAGCCCATAGGCTGTTTTAAAATGCCAAACTTCCAGCTTCCATTCTCCTAAAGTGCAGCAGAGCTGTAATTTCTTCATATATTTTAATAAAAGGCTCATAGGTATAAGGAAATCTTTATGAGGCTAAAGTTATCATAAACTTTCATTACCCACTGCTAGCCCTGATCATACAATCTGTCCATAGAGAAGGAGTGCATATAAAAATGCCATTAAAGAAATATGATATCACAAAAAAAGATGGAGCAAGAGACATTTAAATAATGCTACAAACTACAGCTACCAGGGTATCTGTGTCTCATCTTTATTGTCATTAAACAAGGGAAAATGGAGGGAGATTAAGAATCTGAGTGGTTAAAATATCATAACCACTTAACATTTAGTTTTCTCTCTTCATTCTCTTTCTCCTCTTTCTCTTCCTCTCCTTTCTCTCTTCTTTCCCTTCCTCCACTCTTTCCATGCCCTCTGACTTCTTCTATCTCTCATGTGAAAACCTTGTTACTTGAATGATATATCTGCAATATTTAACTTTCTGAGTCTAGCTATTTAACTTAACATAATGGTTCCTAGTCCCATTCATTTTCTTACAAATGTTATTCTTCTTTATGGCCAAGTAACAGTCCATTTGTGTATATACCACATTTTTTCTCTATCTATTGATGGGCATCAAGGCTATTTGTACAGCTTAGCTATTGTAAATTGCATTACCATGAATATATATATATATCCTTCTCTATGGACAGATTGGATGATCAGGGCTGGCAGTGGGTAATCAAAGTTTATGATAACCTTAGCCTCATAAAGATTTCCTTATACATATCACTGTGGCATGCAGATTTTAATCCTTTTGAGAATAAACGCTAGAGTGGTATTGCTGGATCAAATGGTATTTCTATGTTTAGTACTTTAAGGAATCACCATACAATTTCTAGAATGTATGAAACAGATTCAGAGATATCTGGGAAATTAAAAACTCCACTGTAAAACCCTTTGTAAGAAATTGATCATAGACTTTCAGACCTTGAAGATAGAATTGCAGCTAGCAATTGTGAAAGGAAAGACCTCTTTAAAATAACAAAGAACTAGGAAACAACATTTCAAAGGCTGCAAGACAATGCAAAGAAAAGTAACTTATCGGTGATAGGTGTCAGCGAAAAAGCAGGAGTCAACACAATGACATAAAAAGACTATTTATAGAAGTAATAGCAGAGAACTTCTCAAGCATGAAAAAGGACCAGACATACAGATAAGTGAGGCATATAGAACTCCAACTAGCCATAACCAAAATAAATCTATACTCAGATGTATAATAATCAGAAATTTAGCATGAGAACAGAATATGAAAGGTGTTAGAGAAAAGAAATTGATCACCTATTAAAGAAAACCCATCAGAATCATGATGGACTTCTCAATACAAATCATCAAGTCAAGAAGATGTTAGAGTGAAATAATTTTAGTCCTGAAAACAAAAACTTCCAACCCACATTGATGTAGCCTACAAAACTATCTTTAAAAATTAATGGAGAGAGCCAGAGATTTAGCTCAGTGGCACAAGAGCCTGCCTGGCAAGTGCAAGGTCATAAGTTCAATCCCCAGTACAAAAAAGAAAAGAAAATAAAATTAGTGGAGAAATAAGATACTTCCATAACAAAGAACAACTAAAGGAATTCATGACCACCAATGAGCCATATAAAGAGTACTGAAGGATATTCTAAAGAGAGATAAATATGACCATGACTCCAGGAATAGCAGCAGAGGGGAACCACAGAGTGGGGCAGGCAGTTGAATGGAGAGGATAAGTAGGGAGCCAACAGCAGGAAAATAGCACGATGGAGACAAGCTAGTGCATGTTGATCATAACCATTAATGCAGTTGGCTTCAATCCACCAATAAAAATAAACACAGGCAAAGTGGATCAAGAAACAAGGTCCATCAATAGGCTGTATATAAGACATACATTTAACTCAAAAGGAAACTCAGAGACCGAAAGTCAAAGAAGAGAAAACAATGCTCTATGTGATAGGAAACCAAAAAAAGTAGAGGTAGCTTGCTGGTCAACTTCAGAATTAATAAATGAGATATGACATTTTTATATGATGGAAAGCTACTCAGATATACAGAATGATAATCTCAAGGTTCTTGCAGGTAAATGGATGCAACTTGAGATCATGCTCATGGGTGAAATGGTTCTAACTCATGCCACCCTCATATAAAAAACTGAGGGAGTTAATGGGACTCAAAATGTAAATAGATATTGTGAAAGTGAAAGGAGAGGAAATTTCTAAAACGGGAAGGTGGTAACCATCGTTAATTTCTTAGTATCTGGTTTTGAAGCCCTATATCATTTTCTCTTTTTTTGGTTTGGTTGTTTTCTGTTATGTTTGATGTTCTTATGCCTGATGGCATGGGCAGCTATCTTGAAGATAATGATACATTATGATAGCCATTGTTGATTTCCTATTATCTTGTATTGAAGTGCTGTATCACTTTCATTGTTCTGTTTTGATTGGCTTTATTCTGTTTTAGTTTGTTTGGTTTTATTCACTTTAAGATAAAAAAAAGCATTTACTTCTCAAATGTTGAGAACACACAGTCTTCAAATATATAGAGGACTTTTGTATTGAAAATTCATTTATAATGTGATTTGGGCTAATTCAGAGAAATACATGAATCAGGAATCTTAGAAAGATGCAAAATTCAGTAGCTTTTCTATTGTAAAATCTTACATCAAATTTAGTCAAGTAGTATTTCTATGCCTATATGAAGCAAATATAAGTAAAAACAAGTTTATTCTTAAATGAATAAACTCTCAACAAACCCACATAGAAATCTGGGTGACTTTGTCTTTTGTTAAGTGTTTATTTTCTTTGAAAGATATTCAGTCCCACTGAAATAAAAGCACAGCTTTTACTGTTTGGATTCTTTTCTCTCGGCACAGGTAACACATCTCCAAATTTAGTAAAACTTATTACATTTAGTGTTTCAATTTTAGAACAATCACTGATAGAGAAAGGTTTTATTGGGTCCTGAGTAGCCCATCTTGCTATTAATACAGCAGATTTATTTCTGGGCCAGTAAGAAAGGAAATTTGATGGTTTAAAAATTTTTACCTGCTTGGGAAAAAAGAAGAAAACTTTTTGAATCGATAAATAGTCGATACTCTACTGCAAAGCACAGAATGCAATGTAAATGATTGCCATGGCTTCAATGTTACATCTATGTTTTTCTCTACACTTTCACTGCATGTCCAGAGCACCCAACAAGGCTGTCTGACAACCCTCAGCTTCCTTTCCCTTCCTTCCATTAGTACTAAATTGTGTTGCTTTCTCTTTCCTCAGCCATGCACCCCATAATGGATTGACTGAGGCAGTCTAAGCTTAATAAGATGCTGCTCCTAGGTTCCATTAGGGTTTTCAGTTGCCTTTGGTGGTGCTACCTCAGATATTAAGGTGGAGTGGGAGTTTCCAGCCCTAAAATAATAGGTATCACTTGGGGAGGGGGTCCCCAGAGCCTCTTAAGTCCACCAACATATTAGAGGGAGTTGGGAGAGTTTTGAGTGAACAAATTATACATGTACAGAAAAGCTATGAAAGTAGAATTCCGTGATGCATTCCTTCTAAACAGTTACAATCCTGATGCTCTAACTGAAATGTAACAGGATAAGAATGAGGGATCAGAATTAAATTTTTCTGAGTTTCTGAAAGCATTTCAAGAAAATTTTCCCCCAACTATGTTGTTTAACACACACACACACACACACACACACCCTTTAGCACAGATTGTTTAAACATTTCCAGAGGTTAATGGCACCAAATGATGGAGAGATGTGGGGGTTTTGGTATAGACATGAGGAAAGCAGTTAAAACTCGAAGTCAGGTTGGCCTTCTGGTTAACATATGTACCAACTAAATGACTGTCATGCTGTTAAAAAAAAGAAAAGAAAAAGAATAGGGTTGTTTCTGTGATAATGACTCTCTCAATGTAAGCACTACTGATAATGTTTCAAAACTCATATACTGAAACAACTTCTTAATAAATAGAACACAATTGAGAAATTACCAAGACAAATAAACTTGATGGTGACTCCAAGAGGTTGAGTTCTCATGAATTCTTTGATGTCATGAAATAGTTACGAGGCCACACAAAGTGAATTTCAAAATTTGAAAACAGCTGAATGAACTGATCTTTATTATGCATAGGAAAGGGTCAGTCTCTTATTCCTACCACATCTTAACACTGCTAAGAATATATATCCTTAACAAGTTCTCACCTATTCCCATTTTCCAAATTATATATGTTATCTTTAATGTTTCTTACAGAACTATTATATCATGATGACATCAAACTCATACTGCTACAGATTAATAATTCAGTGAAACGTTTTTGGCACAAAAGAACATATGGGAAAGGTCAATGGGAACTGTGTCTTCAAAGTGGGAGATTGAAAATTATCAGGTAAGTTACAGCATATTCAAAAGTACCACTTATGTTTAGATAAATTGTGTGTGCTCAATTTGTACTACCATCTGTGACAGCCTGTAAATAGAATATGAACAAAACAAGTTGAATGATAAGAGATATTTCTTCTACCTGAAAGATCAGGAAGGATTTCTTGGAAGAAATGATGTTTAGGCTGTGCATTAGTTGATAGGATTTAGACACATGAACAATAAAATGATGTTAGAAGAAACTCAACTAGAGGAACAGGCTGCATTGACACCCAAGGCCAAGGACTTGCTAACTGATATCCGTTCTACACAATGTGGTCAGCACAAGCCACTTCAGCCAGGCCTCTTCATGAGACTCTTTTTTATATCCGCTGATTCACTTGCCTGGTACATGCTCCTTCCCACCCACCCTCTTTGCTGAACTAACTCACCTGAGGGTCTCGGCTTAGATTTTCCTGCCCATCACCATCCTCATTTCAGCCAGGGATAAGAGCCATTGCTATGTATTCCTGTGACTCATCTCTGTCACCTACCACATGTGTTTAGAACAGCTTCCTTGTCTGGATCCCCCACAGAAGTATGGGGCAAAGATGTTCCTTACCTTATTCTACAATAGTAACACAGACCATGAGTTCTAGTATATGCTCAGCAAACAGTTTTTGCATGGCTTACACTAAGATATTTTGCTTCATCAAATTAAGATATGTATTTAAGAAAAATGAACCTTGCCATATACTCGAATATCTGTACAATTCAAAATTTTAATAGTACATTACTTCTTTTAAAAAGAGAGAGAACTATAGATGGAACAATGGCTTATCCCTTTAATTTTTAAAATTCTTAAGAACATTTGGAATTATTTTCCAACTACCCAAATAAAGACTCCACCACTCCCATTACTCTTCACATGGAAAGAATATAAAAATGCACGAGTTTTAGTTATTTTGAAAGCAGAGAGCACACATGAAAGACTAAGGAGTTTGGACTTCATCCAATTATCCCTTCATCCAAAAACTACTCTCTGTATGCCAGCACTGTTCTAGACATTGGGGACACAGTTGGAAACAGGATGGAGAGCAGGGTGACAGGAGATACGCACATAAACAAGCAACAGTCAAGAAGATCCGGGGATGGGAGGTCTCGTCAGGAAAATAAAATTGTTACCAGAGAGGGGACATGAAAGAACCAACTCTAGATTGGAAGGAAGGAACATTTAAGCTAAGGAAGGGACATGTAAACTGAGACAAAAACCATAGGAAGTAAGCAAGGACAAGAATTTGGGGGCAATACCAAGAACTTGGGGGAACCTATAAATTAAGTTCTAAAACACAAAGTTTAAATGTTCTGCTTTCAGGAAATATAAATATATTGATACCAGAGGGACATATAATCATGTTTCTGTAGTTTTCCCTCCTCCCTCTCGCTCTTCCCTCACCCACAGATTTGCTGCATGTCTAGCACGGAAACACCTCCCAGTGACAGGAGCAAGTCCCTGAGGTGGGACAGGTGGGAGAGTGTGGAGGTTTGACTACATCTGCTGAAGTTCATGTGTTGAAAACTTTATCCCCAGTGCAACAGTATTGAAAGCCAGGGGCTTTAAGAGGTGGTTAGGTCACAGGTCCAGCCCTTGTGGCTGGATTAATGTCGTCATCAGGAGTATATTCATTACAGTGAGTGGGGTCCCTACAAAGCATGAGTTTAGTCACTTTTCTCACATTCTGCCCCTATACTCTGCCTTCTGCATGTCACGAGTCACCGTGTATTAAGAAGGCCCTCACCATATGGAGCACCTCACTCTTCAACTTCCTCATCTCCAGAACAGTGAGCCAAATAAAGTTCTGTTCATTCTGAATCACCTAGTCTGTGGCACTCTGTTATAGCAGCATAAATTAGACCTAGACAGATGCAGAGCTTTACTTTATATTTTTAATTTCATCCCCATTTCTAATTTTTATAACACTAAAGAGCTCTCCTATGTATCTACTCCTTCCAACCTGAGCCTGCTTAGTGTTTTCAAACCACCAAAATTGGCCCTGGCTAATTGAAGATGAAAAGAAATTATTATTGGAAACATATAAGGATTTATCAATATGACAAAAATGCTGGTGAATCAAGTTAAACAGTAGGCAGAAACATGGCGGCTATGTGAACACGGCCTCACTTGTGTATCTTCTCAAGGCACAGATTTGAACTTCATCCCTACACACAGCCCACACTGCTACAATGCCAGGCAACTGTTAAGACCATTAAATTCCCAACTTACTCCACCACCACCACTTCCAAGAACAATCTCTCAATAATTTTTTTTGTCTTCATATCTTTCCCTCTAGGTTCAGATTCCTTGACAGAAACTCTGCAATCCATTTGTGCTAGTCATTACATGCCTTTGCCTTAATCTTCTAATCTTGAAAATTGGTACACTGAAATCCATTTTAGAGTGCTACTTAATTCAATTAGATAATACCGAATATAATTGTATCTGTTATTTACGTAGTTTTCACTCTTATGTTGAGCTCATACAGTTCACGTGGATAAGCAAAATAACTACTTAAACCTTTATGCCAATTCTAATTGCTATTTCCATAACAAGGTTTCTGTCCTCTTCTCTTTCATCTTTTTTTTCTTTATTATCTCTTTTGTCTCCTCCCATATTTTCTTTAACAAATCCTAATTTTCAGACTTACTGTGTTTAATAAATATCACTGGCCAGTCTTACAACTTTCTTTCAGTTTATGAGGCAAAAGAATATTCCAGATATAATTATGAGGACTTTGCTCTTCTTTGCCATATTTTTTTAATTGATGGATTTGTTTTATTGTTGAAGGAAAACATACATTTTAGCCTATTTAAAAAATATATGGTTAAATTCAAAATTAGCCTGAAAATCTGGAATTTACAAAAGATTATGCTCTAGATCACTTCTTTGCCCACTGATATTTTTAATGCCATATAATTCTTCATAATATTTCAGCACTACTGATATTTTCAGCCACATAATTCTTTGTGGTTGAGGTTATATTATTCATTGAAAGACGTTTAGCAGAATTGCTGACTACCAGTGTTTCCCTCCCCCCCATACCAGTGTGACAACTAAAAATATCTCCTGGGGTACAGGTAATGCATGCCTGTAATCTAGCTACTTAGAAGGCTGAGGCAGGAGGATCACAAGTTTGAGGCCAGCCTGAGCAACTGAGAGTAGCCTGGCTTTAGTCCCCTATACTGGGAAAAAAATTTTTTCTGTGAGTAAAAATGTCCTGATTGAGAGCATTTTACCCAAGACTGAGATGACTGACATAGATCCTACTCTGCCCTTATCATGAGGACTTTTCTAAATAGTATTCAAATATTTTGTCCTAACGTAGGTTACTTTGACTACTCCTTGAATAACTGACCTAAAATTTTCCAGATTCTAACCACAGACTGAATCTTGGACCTCATCGAGGGCCAGGTAGCTTGGGGTGGGTTTGCAGGCCAGGCCCCTTTAATTCTAGTCCATAGTCTGTTGTTATTCATAAAACAACTCAAATGCATCCTTTTTGTACATGCAAGGTAAGCTCACTACTGTTCAAATTTTATAATTCTTTAATTGTAAACTATCTTGGATTGTAAGATTCACGAGAATTTATTTTTACTTAAATTACATTAAATGTTCCCAAGTTCTCCATAAACTGAGTGGCGCATGTATTTACACTCTACCTTATTCCTCAGAACTAATCACAAATCATAAGTCTGAGGATGCTGTTGAGCATATGGTACATCAGAATCATCTAGGGAGCCTATTAAAATAAATATTCTTGACCCTCTTCTCCATAGTATGACTTTGGGCCTGAGCAGTGAATTATGGTGCAAATTGTCAATGTCCATTGAAAAAGATTGGTATAAGTCTTCTTCACATTTAGGACACAAAGATTTTTCTAAATTACTGCTAGCAGCATGTTTCCCATCAGAAATGACACACTGCTATTGACAGCTTTGATCATGATCTTGAGACACACTAAAAAGCACTAGTGGTTCATCTGAGCTCTCTATTTAGCTAAATTTGTAGTTTTGCTTCTGGTAATTAAATGATGTGCCACTGGGAATTGAATAGCTTGTCTTAAAGCCAGCTGAGACCATCCAAAGACAGATGTTTGATGTGTGGTGCTAGACCTTAATAACACATTAGCTATAATAACCTCCACTATTTTAGAAAATTCTCTCCCTATTCCCCAAGTTTGTTACTTTCTAAAGTCTTTCACTATATCACTTGGGGTAACAGACAATCATCAGGATATAAATATCTTTTATTGAAGTGCACACCAGATCAATTTTAGAAAAAAAATTTTTAGTAACAAGAGATAAGAATTTAACTAGAATTTCACCATGGTGTGATGCTGCTAGTGCAAACCTCTTAATTCCGGTGACAAATGGATGCTCGATGGCTAAATTTATGTTTTTAGTTATTGCCACTACTTTTGGGGGCTATAAAATTTGATTACATTTTAATTATGAGGTACATTCAAAATTTTATTTATTTATTTATTTATTTATTTATTTTTTGTACCAGGGATCAAACTCACGACCTTGCGCTTACTAGGCAGGCACTTATGCCACTGAGCTAAATCCCTGGCCTACATTCAAAGATTTAAAAACAAACAAGTAACAAATCAGATGTTTTATAGTGAAAAATAAGCAATTCTTATAATTAAAATTTTAAATCTAAAATTGCTATTTCTAAATTCACTATTTCTTATTTTACTTAGTTCTTTGATGTTTGCCTATTTTTATGTTTTATTGCTTTTTCTTATGAGCACATCTTTGTGCTATTTCTGAGTATATTTTCAAGGCTAATATAATATTAATCACATTTAACTGAACAAGGAAATTGTGAATAATACAGAATTTTTTAAAAAACAATAAATTTAACTATTATATGAAAGGAATAGTAAAATTTCTGAATCAATGCAGCTTCTATTTATATCATATATACTAATATCTATAATTATCATGCTTAGGGCAAGTACACTTTTTTCCTAATTAAAAACATGTAAGCTAATCCAATAATGAAGGCTTAAACTTCTAGAGAAACCAGAAAATTAGAAGATGCAGAAGTAGGTTTATCATACAGAAAGCTGCAGGATTGTCTGTAAGCAAAATTAATAACAGACATTATTTAACTCTGATTTCAGCAGTGTGTGTTCCAGTGATGACCTCAACATATATATACCAAAGTGGACCACTTTTGCCTAACAACTTCGACCCAAAATTATTTCTGTAGTATGCATCAGTAGATAAAGAACCAACTGATAAACTATTTTTATCCTCTGCAGAGACTACATAGAATAGAAATAGAAAGAAAGGCATGTCTCTTTATTCTGGGCTGCTCATTTTAGACATAATTGTTATTTACTTACCACTGTCCTTTAATAAATCCTTTTAGAAAACATATGCAGACAGAAAAGGGGGTAAAAGAATGAAGCATCTCAGAAGACCACTGAGTAACAGGTGTCTTCACTTCATGAGAAGCACACGGTGGAAAACACTTACAATTCATGGTCAAGCTACAAGCAGGAAACATATCCTCTGCCTTGCAGAATGCCAGCAATACCAGTAAGTCCCCAAGAGACTGTGAGTATAGCAGTGCCATTGATAGCACAGGAAAATCAAGAGGATACATGTTTCAGGGTCTAAAGATGTATGAGGTCTGTGCTTTATTAAATTTGAAAAGCCATTCCAGCTGTAAGGGTCCTCTTGGCTCACACAGAAACAGAAATAGAACTTAAGAAAGGAAGTGGGAATTTGCACACATGTGACCGTGAAAATGAAGAAGCATATATGGTCTCCAAGGGAAAAAGTATAGAGATGAAAAAGCTTTATCAGATCCCTAAAAATAAAAGCTTCAGGAATATGTGTGTAACAGGGGGAGAGAGGGAAGGCAGACATCTGAGAATACCTGTTGGGAACCACTGAAGCTGGGAATTGACGACACCTGTAGGGGCTGGCCAGCTGCACGGAGAAAAAGACTGCCCCAGGTGAACTGCAGAAAACAGTGACTCCAGGTCCCAACAATATCACGCCCTTAGGTCACTATACATGCAGATTACTAGGCAAAGGGGTGTCACATGACATTAAATTGCTACATGTATAAATAAATGCCCCTACATGAATAGGAAGTTCCTTTTCTCTCTTTCAGGAGAGAGAAGTCTCCACCTGGTCCCAGCATTCATCTTTCCTTTATTTTCTCACCCTCTTGCAGTCTTCCCTGAGAACTTCAAAAGCCACACCAGTCGCAGTAAAGACTGGCAAAATTCTGTGTTTCAAGAATGTTCAAAGGCAGAGAAGTACATTTCAAGGAAAGGGTTGGTCAGCTGCGTCAGTGATATATTTAAAGACCAAGGGTAAACTACAGTCAGATGACGTTATGATGAACACAATGAAAAGAAATTAAAGCAGCTTGTGATAAGTTGAAGGCAAATTTTAATGAAGATCATTTGGTGATGATCCTCCAGGGATTGTGTCAGTGACACTTTATATTTCATCTCCAGCTCAGCCTGAACAGATGGCACAAACGAGAGTCTCTTCATATAAGGTTTCATCTGGATTTATAACCTAGTCAGTCCAATTTCCTTATTTGCTTCCAGAAGGCCTAGAAGCTAACCCCATCTTGCACTCCCAGAAGAGGCAAAATAAGACTCATTTACAAGACGTTTGAGATGGGACTGCTTATGGTGTTGCAGGAAAAAAAGCCTTTATGAATTAGCAACATGATATGCTACATAGTACTACCTCTCACCACCACAGATGAGAGATTTAGTTCTCTATAACTATATTTCAGATGACATAATTGATGTCAAAACTGCCAGGTTTCAGCATCTTAAAATTATTAAATCTTACTAATTAAAATAAGATAAATAAAATTATTTTCACATCAAATATTGGGTTTGTTTTTCTGTAAGAACTGGAAACATGATACTTTTCAAATTTTTAAACTTAGCAAATATAAAGTGAAACTTTTCACAATAATAAATTGCTCTGTATTTTACCAAAATTCTCTGCTCTGTCCTAAAGTCTTGAAAGAAAATCTGAAATTAACACATTTTATTACTATAAAATACTTCACATTTTCTCTTGATATATAGCACTCCTCCCAGATTTTGTTTGTCCTGAATTTTGCTGCTGTGATTTCACTTAATATTTTATTATATATTATGATACATTACAAATTAAGAATTAAGACTATGATTTGATTAATTATAGTCCAGAGGTTATAATTATGTCTTTGAAATAATGAAAGTAATTTCTTCTGTTATAACAGAAGTGATTCTTTTATAGTTATATATATATATATATCATAGATATATAGTTATCTCTGGTTATAAATAAAAGGACACTTCCTGGAACTGATCACTACATTTTCACAGTAACTCAAAGCCAGTAAATAAATCAAGCATGGAATGTAACAGGACTCCAAGAATAATCTAGAATGATCTGGGGTTTTTTCTGCTCATCAGTCATTATATGAGACACACAGACCAATAAGTATCTGATTCTATATGTTAGAATTCAGTCATTCTGATAACACTAAATATTTTCTCCCAATTCTAATTTTAAAATTCCTAGGCAAAAGACTGATTAGGTTTCACCATTTGTCTATCCTTAAATGAATCAATTCTGGTCACAGGGTAGGTAGGTCTGGAGTGCTAACTGCAATTTCTGACACAACTTATCAACAGAGAACAGGGGCCATGGCCACTCTGAACAAAATGGCTGCCCTGAATGAGCAACCATTTTAATGAAGAAATGATATGTTCTATCCTACAGAGTAACAAAATAACCCACTGATTTGGTCACTTAAATTTTTTAAAAATCAACTTACATAAAAGAAGTTATCAACATGATTATTATTTCAGCCAGTTTAAATAATTTTAATGAAACAGTCAGTTATTTGGTGTTGGTTAAGCACACTGCAGTGATTTTAGTAGTCTATTGGGAGACTGTGGTGGAATATTGAACGAATACAGTGACATGTTTATAAAAGATAAGATTAGATATGAGTATCAGGGATACACTCTTATCTAATCACTGACTAATGATGGAAGAAGTTTAGAGCTTAGAATTCTTCCAGGTTGTTCTAGAAAACACTTGAAGTGTTGAATCAACTATTTTATGTCAGCTTTCCTTCACTGCTAAGACCAGAATGTAAAAACTTATCTTCCCTGTGACTACTAAAGCCACAAATGAGCCTGTTACACAATTCTAGCTGCCCTTTCTTCTGATGGAATAACTGAAATGCACCAACCATCCCTAAGGATGGCATAGGAAGAGGAGACCATGGGAAGTCATGGGTTGCTTATGCTCAGACCTCCTGATGGATGAGTCAGACAAATTCCTTAACTCTCTCTCTCTCTCTTTTATTTTTAGACAGGATCTCACTCTGTAGTCCAGGCTGGTCTTTGTAGCCTATGCTGGCGTCACACTTGCAATAACCCTCCTGCTTCAGCCTCCTAGGTGCTGGGATTAAAAGTATGTGCCACCACAACCAGCCTCAAATTCCTTAACTCTTATAAACCACACTCTATAGTGTTTTTCTGGAACCTGCAACTGAACACAACTCATTGACTTCCTACAAAATTCTCACACCCACTTCTAATCCAATTCTAATACCAAAAAAGTAGCAACTGTGAATCTGTGCCTTGATTCTAAAGGTAGTCAAATTTTATTGCCATTCTTAGCTCCCTTGTGAGAGTAGCTTTCATTTGTCAACTTGACTGTGTCACAGGATGCTCAAATACTGGGTTAAGTATTATCCTAGGATCTGTGAGGATATTTCTGGATGAGATGAATATTTGAACTGACTGATTAAAACAACTTGCTTTCCTTAATGTGGGTGGATCTCACCCAACTAAAGACCTGAATAGATTAAAAAGGCTGAATAAGAGGAAATTCCTCCTATATGACCGCATGAGCTAAGAAATTTATCTTTTCCTGCTTTTAGACTCAAAATGAAAAGCTGCCTCTTGAGTCTTGATCCTGCCAGCCTTCAGACTAGAATTTGCACAATGGAGTTTCCTGGATCTTAGACCTTCACACTTAGAATACAACTATAACATCAGCTCTCCTGACTACAGATCATGGAACTGCTCAGCCTCCATAACATGTGGGCTGAATCCTTCTCCCTCAGGGGTGTGTGTGTGCATGTGTGTGTGTGTGTGTGTGTGTGTGTGTGTGTTTGTGTAATTTTTTTCAAATTCTCTGGAGGATACTGACTACTTGGGAGGTATGGTATGCTGAAAAACAGTTCTCCCAAAGATATCCATAGAAAGAAGGTGTGCGAATATAAGTACAAGTCCCAGAGGAAAGAAGATACAGCACTGTTGGCTTTGAATGTGAAAGAAGGCACCATGAACCAAGGAATGTAGGAAGCTCTCAAAACTAAAAAGGCAAGAAAAGAGATTCTTCCAGACATTGTATAAATAATGCAGCTTGTGGGTCCATTTCAGTCTTCTAACTGCTGAGGTTAAAAAAGAAAGAAACTAACTTTGTTATTCTACTATGTTTGTGGCAATTTGTTACTACAGAAAAAACAGGGCTTTAATTAACAACAATAGCAAATAATTGGACCTCTACATGAGTTCCCAAGGAATCACACAATCTCCAAGTACCCCCAAATCCATTTAGAGTCTGCAGAAGCAGCATGAGTAAGTGTCCTTTCTGATCTAATAAAAATAGTAATGTAGACTAAATAGCAAATGTGGTTTCTTTTACCCAAAATTCACTTTTGAACTTAGCTACTCTGAAGTTTTTGTGACTAGGCTGTATCTACCGAGTGGAAATTTCATTCATGTGACATTTAATATAGAACTCTCTAAATGCATGATTACTCTTTGCAGATCTGATATTACCTCATTATCAGATTTTCAGAAGGTACCAATGTAATTATAAAACAGCTATTTTCAGCACACTCTGCCAGGTTATTTCTCTGCCAAATCATTATGCCCTGGGAGACAACTCGTGGTGTTATTAAAAACAAGCTGAGTCTCGTGAGCAATCAGTTCAGATAACTGCATCTTTATTATTGACATTTCCCCTAGGAATTTTGGGTCTTGAGATCCATTCTTCCTTGGGACTGCAATTTATTAAGGCTTCTATCCTGAGCAGGTTTTAATTAAACTGTGCTCCTTTTCTCTTTAGTATTCCATAGCTCATTTTTCTTAGCAGGTCACAGTTATTATAGAAATCCAGTTGTTCAGTTAATCTGAAAACCCCTCGCATCCGTCATTTCAAGGAACTTCTCCTTGGTTTGTAAGGTCACTAGTTTATTAAAGTGGGTGAACATGAAAAGTATGTTTTCTTTTCTGTAAAAAGAAAGTCAAAAAAAGAAGGAAACAAAAGAATGATAAATATCTCAGTTTGCAGCTTTTAGAAAATAATATTGCTATTTATACAGGCATTTGTAATCTAACACCATCCTGTGGCAATACTACTAGTATTATAAATGATTTGTTTTTTGGCTTTCTTTATTCTGAAATTAAACTCTTGTGATTAAATGATATGATAGACACATTTCTGGAAGATTCATCATTTTTTTATCCTTTTTCCATAAAAATTCTCTTAATAGGTCATAATCATCATTTTTATTCAAAAAATGAAATAGATTTCTTATTAACTTTTATAGACAAGCAATGATGCACCATTAACGGCCTCTCTTGTTAGTTGTCATTATCAGTTTTCAGAGTGATAACTTTTTTTCAGCAATACAGGTTTGCCCTCACTGTGGGTTTAAAAAGTCTCTGCTCATCCAATGATCTAATAAATATTCACTGAATGTCTTCTTTGTGAAGGGCCTAGTACAAGATACTGTATAGCATGCATGATTGTCAGAAACAGTTTATAGTTTCTGGCAATTCACCCAGATAAGTTACACATGTGAACTCTCAATCTCCAAGAACTCAGGACCCATTACTCTCCCCCACACACACTTCTGCAACACTGTGTTTGAGAGGGAACGTGTGATAATAGCAACAGGAATGGAGAAATTAATACCATGAGACACAGTTGAAAAGAAAAATATGAAAGAACTTCACAATGGGATGACTCTAATAGAAACACTGAGGGTAAATTTTTAAAACTAATTTTCCTTTAGTTTTCACAAAATACATATGACCACTTGAAAGCAAAAACTAAAAAAAATTGTCTTAAAGAGTTTAAAAGAGTAGATTCAGATGCACAGAATGCATCTGAAAACTAGAGCATAAAGGAATGAATGGGAATGGAAATAAATGGGTACATACCATTGTTTAAAGGTTAGCATACTAATGTGAAGTGACATATTTGCTTTAATTCTACTGTATTTTATTTCCTACAACACCATCGAAATTAACATCAAAAGCTACAGCTAACAAGCCAATGAGTCAATAAAAATAGAATTCTAAAAATTATGAAGTAAACTAATAAAGGAAAGAAATAGAACATAGAGATTACTGAAACAAAACAAGACTAAACTAACTCTCTTGATAATTACATTAAAAGTTTAAAAAAATAGAGTCCTATAAGTGGCACAGAACACTAAATGAAATCAAAACTCAACTATTTTTTGTCTATAGGAGATGGATTTTAAATATAAAGATATGGACAAGATTACATTAAACAGGGAAAAACGTGGCATGCAGACAGGTTTAGAGGCTGTTAGTATCAGATAGAAGAGACTTTAAGACAAAAAGTGCTATTACATATAAATAAAGAAACCTCATAAAAGTATCAGCTTATCAGGAAGATATACCAGTCATAAATGTGTATGTACCTAATAACAGGATGAAAGAAATAAAACAAAGATCAACAAAGTAAAAGAGAGAAATAGCTCCACAAACATAGATGCTCCACATCCTCAGCGAGTAACAGAGCAATTAGACAATTAGTAAAAGCACAAGAAAGCTAAAAACCAAAATTACCTTTTTCTCATTGTTGATTTTAGAAAAGTCTATTCAGATTTGGTCTAAGAAGCCCTCTTTTCAAGCATATATCATATGTTTATAAAGGAACCATATCCCAGACAAAAGATAAATGTAGTAAATGTTAAAAGGATTGAAATTATTCAGAGGGTGTTTTTCTCGAGCTACAATAGAAAACAGAAAATAATAATGTCTCTAAAAAAACTCCCTGATAGATGCAAATTAAATAATATAATGCTAAGTAAGCCAGAGCAAAAAAAAAAAAAAAGGAATTGCAAAGTACTTTGAATTGAGTAAAAACAATAAGGAAGAAGTAAACAGCTCAGGGATGGAGCACATGCAAGGCCCTGGGGTCATCTCGAGTACCGAAACACAAGGAGGGGGGACATGGGAGGGAAAAAAAGGAAAAAGAAGGGGAGAGAAAGGGGGAGGAGGAAGCAGAGGGGTGAGGGGAGGGAAGGAGGACATTTGTAGGGTACAACTGAAATGATGCTTAAAGAAAAATTTATAGCTCAAAATGCTTCTGTAACAATGAAAGAAAAGCCTAAAATGAATGAAGATCTTCCCTGAGAAACTATGAAAAGAACAAAATATAAGAAAGTATTTATAAGAAACAAAATAATAAATTTACAAAGCAGAAATTGATGAAAGAAAATTTCTGTTGGAGACCACTACCCAGCAGCCACTCTGAGCAGGATTTAAAATTAATTAATTGGCTTTCTATGTTTATCTGTGAGTCTGTCCTAGGCCTCGGCCTCTTGCCTGGCGACAGGAGCTGATTCATAGTAAGAGAACCTCTATGAATCAGTGGTCCTGATTGAGGCCTGTAGTGGCCTGTGAGGCCAGAGATACCTCAAAGGGCAAGATGAGGCCACAGCTGAAAACACCTTGGCTCCAACACTAATTAAGTAAATACAGACTGCAGCTGGAGGAATTTCACTCCTGCAGTCTCACTCCTACCATAAAGTAGCAAGTTCAGTCATTTCAGTCAGTATTTCTGGGTAAAACGGACATCCATTTGGAAATGAAACAGAATTTTAACAGTCTGCTTCTCACTACATACAAAAATCCATTCTAACTAGATCTTAGACTTAAATATGACAGACAAAACAATAAAGTTTTTAGATTAAAACAAGGAAGTATTTTCACAATCTCAGGTATATCTTAAATAAGAAGCAAAAAGCACTAAACATAGGAAAAGATGAAACACTTGGATTACATTACACTGAGAATTTCTTTTCATTGAAACACGCTAAAATATGGAAATTTTGAAAGTGATATTTGCAGAACACACAATTAATAAAAGGTTGTATCTAGGAGATACATTTTAAAACTTCAAACCAATAAAGAAAAAGCAGGCAATATGATAGAAAAATAAAATGAGCACAAGACTTAAGCAGACATGTCACAAAATAAGATTCAAGTGGACCAAAAATAGCACATGAGCACAGGAAAAGATATTCGGACTTCTCAAGGAAATACAATTCATACTGCATTGTCATTAGAAGCCCAAATGGAGTAGAATGTGTACTTAACAAGTGTAAGGTCCAGGGTTCCATCTGACTCCTGGCTATTGGTAACATTAAGAAAATTGATAAGATTAGATGTTCGCAGGGATATGGGACAATGGGAACTCTAATACAAAACTGACAGAAGTGTAAATTGATACAACCATTTTCTAAAATGATTAAGTTTGAATTTATGCAAAGCCAATGGTCACCACTTCCACTCCTAGATGCACACCCAATATAAATGCATACACATGTGTAGCCAAAGATGTACACAAGAATGTTCACGCCAACATTATTTGTAGTAGGCAGAAATTAAAAACATCTCAGATGTTTATATACGACAGAACAAACAAATGTAGAATAGTTATGTGATGAAATATTAGACTCCAGTCAAGAGGAATTAATTGCAGCTCTATGCAACAATAATGATACATCTCACAAATACAACAGTGGGATAATGAAGCAATACATAAAAAGGATATACAACTGCAGGCATTTAGATACATTTTAGAGACACACAAAATCAAACTAGTATGCTTAGAAATATATTGCCAGGTACAAAATAATAAAGAAAAACAAAGAAGTAATTACCATAGAAGCTGCCATAATAATTATTTTGAGCTTTGAGTTGGTAGCAACAGGAAGCTGCATGACAGGGCTGGTGAGGTGTAAAATAATTCACTTGTCTGTGCCCCAGGTGGTGATTACATCAGGATATCTCTTATAATGAATTATTTTGCTATATTTTTAAAAATTTTGTTCACTTTCTCTGTGTTGTTTTGCAATAGGAAAAAAGTTAAAAAAAGAAAAAGAAGCCAAGGAAATCTGTTGATTCATTTTGAAGTGCTGCAAAAAGATCAAATGGGGAAAAATAGCTCTAACATTTGATAATTACAGGTCATGTGTGTCTTCTGGAAAAACAATTTTGGGCAAGTGATGGAGACAAGAGGTCAAATAGTCAGCAATCAGGACTCAAAGATAACAAGAAGCTGAAACAAGAAGCTAAGTTCTAGCTACACCACCTCTGAGAGAAAAAAGGAGAAAAGCAAAATGAATGCTAGGAAAGATGTTGCTTTCCTCCTCCTCCTCCTCCTCCTCCTCCTTCTTCTTTCTTCCTCTTCCTCTTTCTCTTCTTCCTCTTCCTCTTCTCTTTCTTCTTCTTGGCACAGGCGTGGAGAGGCAAAAGTTGAGAGTACCTTTGTCAGCAAAGAAAAATGAACTACTTGAAAGCAAAATTGTTACAAAATATGAGTAGGTGAATCAACATTTGCTACACTGTGGTCTCCAGACTTTCACCACATTACACTGCCTTTTGTCCTTTGCTTGAACATGAAATGGAACATATGGTAAATGAGGTAGAAATAAGAAAAGAAGAAGGAAAAGACAGCTCATACCTCATTCTCCATTTTCCATCACTGGCTTCCCAGCCAAGAGGAGATGACAAAGGAAAGGAAGGGCAGCAATATTATTCTGAGTGCAGCACACACATTTAGAAATAAATTGTGCTATACTTTTGCGGGTCAAAACATGGAATGTGTTGTTTACAGCCAAAATTGCCCTGAGAAGCAATGAGATTGACCATTGATGAGGCAGAAGAGTATAAAGATGAAGCAAAATTGTGCAAAATTTAAAGACAGACCAGGGGAACAAGCCTTGACACCTGTTACATAGAATAGTGACCTTAATAAATAATATCCGTGTATTTCAAACTCTCTACAAGAGATTTTAAATGTTTTCCTCTCAAAAATAAGTATGAGACAATGTATGCACTAACTAGCTCAATTTAATCATTCCATAATGTAAACATATTAAACTCACATTGTACCCCATATAGAATTAAAATACAATTTAAAAACCACTTAAAGACAATGGTGAAAGATGAATGAAGCTACTTAGCGATTCCCCTGCAATGGATGCCATGGTTTACCACTCTGAATCTCTCTCCATAACCTTTCAGAGCTAAAGCCCCAACTTCCCCAATACTGTGGGTGCTAGCAGCTGAATGCTCATAGCACAGTCCCTCTCAGGATTTCCTGCAGCAACGGGAGCCCCTTATCTGAGCCCTTGTCCTTTCCCAGGGACAGACTGTATCCTGCGTCTGGCCATTGCATATAAGCTACGCTGGTAGAACACTGTGAGGGTCCCTCCCAACTCCAGGGGTCCCCATAAAATGAAGCAAGACCTTGGCTATGACTGCTGTTCAGCTTTTTCTTTTACCTCAGGGTTTCTCAAACTCAGCATTTTCACATTTTGAGTTGCATAATTCCTTGTTATGGTCACTACCCTGTGTATTACAGGGTATTTAGAAGCATCCTTGGCTTCTACCCACTAGATACCAGTATGTCTCTAGAGGTTGCTAAATATATCATGAAATGCAGAATGGCAGCCAATAGAGAACCATGATGCAATCTTACCTCCTTAATCCCCTACAGATGTTGATCCTACAGCAACCCTCAGTAAACCTCTTGCACGCAAATCACTGGATTCTGTGGCACACCCCCATGAGTGGTTCACTCAACCAACACTAGTACTTATTTATTTATTTGTCATACCTGTATTACTGTAATTATATTATGTACTCTGTAGAGTAAAAACAAAAACCACCTTAAAAACATAATTAGCAGTGCTATATTTTTTCCTATTCCCCCAAAGTGTTTAGCAGCACCTTCTAGAGAACCCAAATTCTACATTAGAGACCATGCCCTGGGAGATGGGAGGAAGATGCAAAAAGGAATGTAAGCAGAAGCCTTAGTTTTCATAACCCTGTGAGTCAAGAGAAAAAGGAAAGAGAATTTAAATAAATATTTTGGCAGTGTTATGATGATAGGTGGCAAGATAGAAAAAGGCATAATGTACCTCCTGCTGACACCAGATAAAGAGAATAGGTGTATATGTATCAGATACAGAAGACTTGTGGCTAAACAATGTAGTAGACCAGTGTACCTGGCAATGCTTGCAAGTTACCCATTGAACTCCTATTAAAGAATGCAACAAAAACTTTAACCTGTCAAGGTCTATGAAAAATGAACGTAAGGGAAGACCATGAATCAAAGTCCAGAGGAAATTTCTTTTGATCATGTCATTATTGGATTAAAATTACACGTACTAACTCCCTATGATGAATGTAATTAGTATTTCCTGCAAACATGTATTAATACAAAATAATAATAATAAAAAGAAAAAAAATAAAAGTAAGTTCTTAAACCTCTGATCCATTTTTAATCTAAACTGAAATGGGACCACCACACGCATTCAGCTTATTAAAATGACATCTCACTATTAGAAATAAAGAGAAATTTTTAGAAACTCATCCAGAAATTTGTAGATTATTGCAGTAAGAGATTTTATTTTATTATCACTCTATTTTTATGTGTATTAATAGAAACAAATGCTGAAAATATGATTTTTGTTGTTGTTGTTTTCTTTCTTTCCTTTATTGTTATTTTTTTTTCATTTACATGTAAGGTCTCAAAATATTCCTCAGATTTTCCTAGGAAGGTTTCAGGGTGATGACCCACAAGTCCTCAGTACCAAGTCCCCCAAAATTGGGGCTACCTAACTCTGTGTACTTTAATAAACAAAAGACAGTCACACCTCAAACACCACAGCAGACATGGATCACCCAAAAGGAAAAAAAGAAGAAAAAAACTTGAGAAACCTGATTACAGTAACTTTTTTCTTTAGGTAGTAAGAAAACAACAACAATAAAAACAAGATTGATAAGTTTCATTGTAATGTTCATTGTAAAAAAATTACCAGCAAAATTAGAAGTCAAATTAGTTCAAATTATTCAATCTTTAATGAAATCTTAAAACTCAACTTTGTATCAATTACAAAACTGACACTTTCTTAGAAAAATATAACTCTCCAAAACTGACTCACAAAAAAACATTTAAAATATGATAACCACTAAATAAGTTGAGTTAGAATTTTAAAATTCACAAACAGACAATAAATTAGTTGAAAGAGATTTACAAGTGAGTTCTAACCAAACATCCAAAAACCGGATCACCCCAATCTTACTAAAATCCTTAAAAAACAAAACAATAAAAAGAAGAAGCAATGTAGCAGAAGCAAATATTCTCCTACTTAGAGGATATAGAGGGCCATGCTACAAACAAATGCAAAAATACAAATGAATGTAGTAAAAAAGATCCAACTACAGTAGTAGCTAAAAACTCAAAACTAGAATTAGATAACATCTTTCTCCTCTCATATTGCAGTTATTTTGTGAGTGATCCACTGAAGACTTATAAAAAAGAACAAATAATTACAACTTTTATGGAAAATAATCAGAAAACTTGGCAAAATTTACAATATCTTAAAATATATTTTTCATGAATCTACTTATAGAAATGCATTTTTTACAAATATCAGAAATATGAGCAAATAGGGATATACTTATTACAGTATGATTAACAATAAAAACAGTAGATTTAATTTATAGTTATATGGGGAATCATTAAATATATTCTAGTGCATACATTCAATAGAGTGATTTGTGGCAAAAAAATAACATGAAAGATTTAAATAATTCCAAGAATATTCAAAGATGTAGAAAAGGATAATGACACAATATTATGCATACACAGTAAACACAAAACTGAAGATAGAACACAATCCCACCTTTGCACAAAAAAACACTGAAAAGAGATAAAAAATATTAAAACATTGGCAGAAATTATTTTTATGATATTAAAATATATATATTTTTTAATTCCTTTGTCCCAAGTTTTTTGCAAGTAATAATAGTACTTTATACAACAATAGATAGGGCTGGGGATTTAGCTCAGTGGCATAAGTGCCTGCCTGGCAAGTGCAAGGTCCTGAGTTCAATCCCTGGTACCGCAAAAAAATAAAAATAAAAATAAATAAAAAAACAATAGATAACAATTTACATAAAATAAATATTGTTTTTAAGTGAGTAGATGAACTTATCCATAGTGTGAAGGGAGAAATTTTAACTTATCTTTAGAAACACTGCAGGAGAATTAAGAATACACAGAAAGCACAAAATATTTGGAGCTGGACAGATATATTTTAACCTTGAGTCATTTATTATTTATGTTATATTTAGAGATTCCTAATCTACTGGCCACAGATCCTTCCTTGCAGGACTCTGGCATGACATTGATGAGCTAATATACTCAATCTGCATGACAGAGCTAATATTAAGTTTTCCAAAAAAGTTAGGTCCTATCCCCTTACATACTTAAATCTTATCTTTTTGTCTCTCAGTTTTGATTTCTTTTTCTATGGGTAAATTGATGTTGCTATTATTTTTATTATAATCAATTAAAACTTAATTTTATAAAGGCCTGTCCTTGTAAGGTGAATGTTTTTAATTTTTATTTTAAAGAGAATAAAACCAAGCAAAACAAGGTAGAATAAAGCTAATAAAAACAAACCAGTGTAAGAGACACAGGACCCCAAAATAATAGGAAATCAGCAATGGTCACCACAATGTCTCCCACCATCCTCAAAACAGCTGCGAGGACCCTCAGACATAGTAGAAGTCAAACAGAACAGAAAAGAACAGAACCAATAAAAACAAAACAATGAATGTAATAAAGAGCTTCAAAACAAGACAATAGTAATTCCCAACTGGCTACTATAATATATCTTGTTATCTCTGAAATAGCTGCCCACGCCATTGGCTATAATAAAATCAAATAAAAATTAAAAAAAAGAATAAAACCCAACCCAACGAAACAATGAAACTGATACAGCTCTTCAAAACAAGATGATAGGGAAGTAAAAATGGCTACCATTTTTAGAAAAAGATCCCCCATTGATGCTATATTGTTATCTCTAATAGATGATCGAACTACTGGTTTTAGATCTGCAAAGTCAGTGAAACACTAAATTGTATTTTACCTCAATAGCTATCATTGCAGCCTGTGTTTCTCGGGATCAGCCAGTCACTTACAGCAGGGGTGAGGCTGGGGGTGGGCTGGCTCTTCCTGTTTCCCAGCCCACACACCGGAAGGGGCTGGCAACTGGTTGTCTCCTAGCAGCCCACGCATGGCACCAATTTGCAGGGAGGGCTTGGTTCTTGGTGACTTCAGGTTCTCTTTCCCCGCAGTCCGCAAATGGTGCTCCATGTAAGGTGAATTTAAAATGACATTTGATACAGTTGAATATAAAAGTACTTTTCCTTCAAGAATAATTAATTAAGGTAATAAAAGATTCATTCAAAGGGGACTAAAAACTATGTGGAAATAATTGACAATTGTTTGACTGATCTTACTACTCTTCCCATCAAGAGGTCAAATAAGTAGTATGTGCAAATGTTTAAAGTGAGTCAATTTGTTCATTAGATGATACCTTAAAATTCATTTTTTTCTTTATTATGAACTTTAAAAAAATAGCTCCATATTGTTGTAAAGGGGAAAAAAAGACTCTCTCATTGAACTATTTCATAAACTCTTATATATTTTTATTTTATTTATGATTAGCAATAATTTCACAGGGGTATTGATAGTGTAAATACTGATATATAATCAATATTTGTTGATAACAGTGTAAATAGTGATATAAAATCAATATTTGTTGTTGATAATTTTTTATTTTCAATAACTTGATTACATAGAATTTTGGTGAACACTCAACACCATATTTCCAAAATATCAGGTTGTTTGAATATGCGCAAAACAGTAGTATACATTGGTACACAAATATTTCAGATTAAGACAGTTGTTTGCACAAATGATATTGTACTGGCCTGTATTTTTATCATCTCAAGCAGACAATGTTTGTCATGAAACCTTCAATTAACCAAAAAATTCGTTAAGTGAATTTTGGTATTTTTCAGGCATTATATTCTATTTCTCTTTATCACAAAGCTGGAAAATTGAGCAGTGATGTTTGCCTGCTTTTTCTTTTCATCTGAATGGAATGGAAAATTACACAAAATTGAACAAAGGAACTGCCTTGACCTTCTCAATTGCCTGGAAATGGAAGTGTTTATTCAAGCATTTACATGGTGGCCCTGGTTCATGATGTCCTTGAATTAATATAAACTGTTTTCCCAGAGGTGTAAGATAAGCAACTCAAGGCATGTGCTTTCTTCACTTTGCCTTTGCTGAGCTTCTCCCTTTAGCACAAGGCGGAGGTCCTGAGGGAAAAATCCTCTCTGTCTGCCCCAGCTCACCTGAACCCCCTGTAGTAGGCTCCAAAAGGGTCTGGTAATGTCCACTTTGGTCTTTTCCTGATCCATTCTCCACAGAGCAAAAGAGCAATTGTTTTTAATGTGAAAAAAAACCTCTCTCTCTTTTTAAACTAACTCTCAACTGGCTGCCACTTGGGATTAGAATAAAATCTGTCCCCTTTTCATAACCCTATAAACCTGGGCCCCACACTATTGGCCCTTCGCTGCCTCACTTGGCCACACTGCTCAAACGTAAGTCCATTCCCACCAGCAGTCCCTCAGCCTGCTCTTCTTGCTGCCGGAAATGTCTTGCTCCTGGACCTTCCCATGGCTGCCTCAGTTTTTGCACTCAGGTCTCAGCTCAAATATCAAATATCATCTTTTCAGAGATTTTTTTAAACTTCATAATTCAAAGTGCACCAGCTCTGCTTATTTTCTCTTATGCTTGTAATTTCCATACTGCTTCTCACTAGCTGATATTATTTTATTCATTTATTTTACTGTTTTCATTTCTACCTCACTGAAACTTTACTCCAGAAAGGCAGTGTCACCACTATACCCTTAACATGTAGGACAGCAACAAACACAAAGTGAAGAAATTTTTTAAATTTATTTTTATTTACTTACTTACTTGCTTACTAATTTTTGCAAGACTGGGGATTAAACCCAGAGCCTTTGCACTGACCTACACCCCCAGATCTTTTGTAATTTTTTAAAATTTTGAGACAGGATCTGTTAGAGCTAAATTGCCCAGGTTGAGCTTGAACTTGCCATACTCCTACCATAGATTTCCAGAGTCCTGGAATCATAAATATCGTTTTACCTAACAAGTAAATTTATCTGCAGAACAAATCAATCAGTGTTGTTTTGGGTTTTGTTTTTGTTTATGAAAACCACAGGAACTAACTCTCACCAATTGAAGTGGAAAGGTATTTATTGGAGGGTAAAATGGCTAATTTTATGTGCAAACTTGTCTGCTCCACTGGTCACCAGCCTGGATATTTGGTCCCACATTATCCTGGATGTTTCTGTGAGGGTGCTTTGGGAAAAAATTGATATTTAAACCAGTATACTCAGTAAAGAGGATTTCTCCCCCTCCATTGCTGAAAGTTCAAATATAATAGACTGACTTCCCCTGAAAAAGAGAAAAGACTTCCTGCCTAACTGCCTTTGGGATATTGGTTTTTCCCTTCTTTGAGACTTCAAAAGAACACTGATTCTCCCCGGCACAGTCTCCCCAGTTTCCAACTAGGAATGTACCATCAAATCTCCCCTGCACCTGGCTTGCTGGATCACCCTGCAGAGCTTGGGTTGTTTTAATTTCTATACCATGTGAGCCAATTACCTGTGATAAATCTGTTATACATACACACTCACACATGCACTCGCGTGTGTGTGTGCACACACACACACACACACACACACAGTTGTTTCTCTGGAGAACCCAATGGCAATCAGGATATCAAATGGCTCACAAAATAGCCAGGAAAACTGCAGAAACAGGGTTGAAGAATGGGCAAGAAATAAGCCCATAAGATCAAAATGATAACCAGTGGGGTACTAGGTCACGGTCTGGTCAGGATGACCCCGCCTTTAGCCCTGCTGATCATGGCCACAGAAGTTCCTTGTAGCTTTGCCACCCCATTACTGCTACTGGATGGTGTTTTTTGGTGCTCTCGTACCACACTGAACTGTCACTCTCCCTATTTCTTTAATTCCTTTTTCCTATGCTTAAGATTCTTTGCAGCAACAATTCTTAGCCACGTGTCAAAATTAGAAAAGCCATGAGTAAATTAGAAAAGTATTAGTCTCTAGACTTGGAAGTTTTGTAGTGGAAAGTGGGTCTTGTCACTAAAAATATAATAAGATTTGAAAAGAAAATCATTGCTCTTTATCATTAATGATTAGGCACAACCTGGAGATACACTGATCTGGCTACGTCCATAGCAAATCTGTTCATTTATGCTATTATCATATATTGCCTATATGATAAATCTGTTCTGAGTCAATGAATGGCCGTAGAATTTTAATCAGAGATTGGTTATAATTGGCCCCAGGAACTATGAAAAGCCCTACAAATTACTAATGATGTCAAGTACCTATATAATAGCTATGAAGGTAGCTATGAAGGCTGATGAAAAGACACCAAGACTTTGTAAACATGTGCTCTCCTTTGTGGGTACCATCCACAGTGGAAGTGGATTTGGACCACAAACACGCTGCTGGGCTCCCTCACTGAGTGACTATGTAAAGGGCTTGGAGCTTTGATCACTTCGCTTATAAAATGAAATTAATAATATTACAATAATAACCTTCTACTACTACCTCAATGAGTCTTTCTGAAGATCCTATAGGACAATACTTAAGTAGGCCTTGAAGAATAAAAGGTCTGCAAAGTATAAGAGAAGCACCAATATTATTGTTAGGTAAGTAGCATGACTTTCACAACTGGAAGGCATATCTGTTCTAATTATAAGGGCTACGATCTTAACTTGTTCTGCACTGCCATAGCAAGGATTCCTGAGAGTGGGCAATTTATTTGATAGGTCAATTAAGTTTGTGCATGTGTGTGTGTTGCTGGGGATAAAATCCGGCCCTTCACGTATTAGGCAAATTCTCTACAACTGAATTACAGGCCCAGTTCAAGACTGGATAATTTAAAAATAAATGGAATTCATTTTCTTTCCGTTCTGAAGACTATAAAGTCCAAGATCAAAGTGCATATAGGTTTGGTTGTTAGGCAAGGGCATCTCTCTGATGCCAAGATGGCACCACACGGCTGTATCCTCTGGAGAAGAACACTGTGACCGCCTCATGGTGAAAGGCAGAACAGCAAGCAAACCAAACACTGGGATGTCCAGTTTATAAAGGCCCTGATTCAGTTCAGAAAGGAGTCTTGATGACCTAATTACATTTTAAAGGCCTGATGTCTTTATACCATCACAGGGGTCAAATTCATTCATCTGGAATTTGGGAGGGGAAACAAACCACAACAGTTACCATTTGTTTCTCCCTTGTATGTGCTCTAAATGTTCATGGCGCCTCATACTCCATTCTAGAACCTTCTCACTTAATGACAGACATCCCTCAGATCCTCTCAAGAACTCTGTCCTTTCTGCTTGGCCTGCTGCTTCACATGGAGAGATTTTAGCTGACCTAGCCCTATTCCAGGCTCCCTACACAGGGAAGAGGGATTTATTTGATGAGTTTGGGATACAAGAAGGACCCTTTTTAGACAATAAATATTAATAATTCATTCTTGCCCTAAATACCATGTTGGTTGTTTTATTCTATTCTATTCTACTCTGTAGGGAAATAAAATTATCATTAAATGTATATTATTTATATACATTATTTTACTGATTGCAAAAATTTTAGGTCTTAGAAATTTGATTAGTTTATGCTATAGCTATTTAAATTTAACACATGAGATATCAGACAAATTTAAATTCACAATATCTTAACAACTCTGCTTTTATTCAGAATCTCAAACTTATGAACAGTTTGAAATGCACATTCATTTTAAGTACTAACGTGGTAAAACCTGGAGAACGTGACACAAAAAGAATAAACACGAGTGCTGGTGCGCACAACACAGGAGCAGCACAGTGAGAAGATCTTTTTTTTAAAGGCTCAGCTCAACAGGGAATGGAAAGCAGAAAACACAAATGTCTTTGCCCTTCTAGAAGACTTTCCTTTGTGTGCTCTTTTCTGGCAGATGAAAAGCAGAGAAGCTCCAGCTTGTCCTGCTCCCCAGGGAATGCAAAGAACAAAAGCAGAGCAAACACTCCTCGGCTTCCAAGAATGACATTTAGGAAGCAATAGTCTGTCTTTTTGTTTCTTCTTCTTCCTTTGTTATTAAATAAAACAAAAGATTAGTGGTAAGGTGAAAAATGCTTTTAAAAATTATTTTTAGTTTTGGGGAAGAATTAGCTTGTTTTTAAATTATAGCAGAGGTTATTTTGTTTCCCTCCTTCAAACTGCCTAATGCAGTCTTCAGTCAGTGGTTAATTCTTGAATGGCTTGAGTCTTTCATGGTGCAATTGAAGTCTAAGACTTCCCATTTTGTTCTAATGATATATTATCCCATGCACTCTAGGGAGGCCCTAGAGTTAATGCCAATTACAAATGACTTTCTTTTGCAACCTAACTTCTCTTGAAGCTTGACACCTAGGACTTGAGCACATTTTGTATGGTACTATGGTTTAACACATTCACCATGGGCCATAATTCTCATGTCTTGTATGCAGGACCCTCATCCTTTAAATACTAGCATGTTAAGACAAGTCCCATCTCTGAAATCCTTTACTTACATTTCTTCCTTACAGTGGGGGTCTGACTCAGCAGTGAATTATCTGAAGGAAACAGAATCGTCTTCACAGTTTCTGCTAATTAGATCCACAAATGCCTTTGAGTCTAAAAACACCAAGCAACCGCTCTCATCCTCTTCTTGACCCTTGGTACATTTAATGTCCTGTTTTTATGGGCTTGTCCTAATCCTCCAGTTATTCATTTTTAATATATTTCTAGGGGACTTTCTCTCTTTCTTCTATTGCAGGAATTACCCAGACTTCCACCCTTGGGTCTCTGCTTATAACATGCTATACTATGGCTCATAACCTCAGTGCTTATAGGTGTCCATAGTTATATAAATAAGTGAAGCAGGTATTGCAAGAGACAAACCATGTGGCTCTCTTATTCTTTGGTTTTTTTCTTCTTGAATAAAGTAAAGAAATACTTTTTCATTTATAAGGAAGCACCCAAAAACATAACCTTGGGTGGCTTCTGATGTCCAGTGTCAGGGAGATAAGAAGATATAAAGGAGCAGGGAGCAGCTACTTCTCACCTCCCCCCAGGGGGAACCGGTTTTGCACCAGCAAAATTTGTCCACTTATCAAAAGAACGTGGAAATTCAGACTTTTATTTAAAATCTTTGATGTTTAAAAAATTTGCTCAAGCATAACACATTTACACGTCAGAGAGAGCCTGCCAAAGAAAACCCATCTCCATGCCAGGAATGGCCAACGGATCTCTGATTGGCAGCTCCTACAGCACAGATTGTTGAAGGCAGTGATTTTTAAACTGCAGAGGGTAACCCATCGTGGGATCACGCTAACGGGCTATAAGTAATGCTCTGACAAGTAACAACAGGAAAATAACATTGAAGCTGGGGATTTAGCTCAATGACTCAAGCGCTTGCCTGGTAAGCATGACGTCATGAATTCAATCCCCAGTAACCTATAAAATAAAATAAAAATTGAAAAAATAAATATATTGATATATCATATTTAGTAAGGACAGGTATTGTTACATGAAACGTGTCTACGTGTGTGTGTATGTGTGTGTGTGTGTGTAGCTATAAAAATGTCTCTTCCTGCCTATAGTGAAAAGGTTTATATGTCACTGCCCAGGTGACATCATTCTACTCTCTTTCTGTCAATTGCCATTTAAATGCCAATGATTGTAAAATGTGCATCTGTAGGAAGGATTTTGCTCTTAACTGCAGTCCTGTCTGCAGCTATCTGCTATACTATCACGCAGATGTGCCACAGGTCTTACACATGCAAATCATCCTAATGATAGAACAATTAAAATAATTGGCCTCAGAGTCAGACAGATCTCAGGATTTCTCAGCCTGTTTTCCCCATCTTTAAAATCAGGATAATTGAGCTCTCTGAGTGGGATTTAAGAATTTATTCTTAAAATAGTGCCTGGCACATAACAAAAATAAATATTTCTTGAGAAGCAATCTTATTCCAGACATTGTTCTAGGCACTAGAGACTGATGAGAAAATTCAGCCCCTCTATGTAAGACAGTGCAGCTTTTCAGTCATTTGAGAAAGTTAAAAATCAACAAAACATTCCTTCATGTTTCACTGGATACAGTAATCCTTTTAAAACCTATTTTATCAGCATCCTTTTCAAATAGGCTCTTTGAAGTTTACTAACTTATGACCACAAAGATGACCTTCTACTTCCTGCTGAGTGTCATAAACTCTTCCTCCTGAGTGCCATGAGATCTTCCGGCCCCAGCAGGATACAAGGCAATTCTCAGAAAAGTCGAAGCTGTATTTGGCTATGCAAGACAAATCTGCAATGTCACTGTGTCAAGCTTGATAAGTGAGAAGATGTTCTTCCTCTCTGTGAAGTCTGCCAACAGTGACCACATAAACAGATACATGCGTCACGACTGGATAGAATTGTGTCATTGTCAGTGTTATGCTAAAGCATGACGCTGATGGAGGAAAAGGAGAAACACATCATTCTCCTTTCCTTCCCCTCTTAGCCTACTTCCTTCTCTGCCTATATTCCAAGCTTGATGACTCACGTCATCATTTGAACTCTGGTCCATGACAAACCCACCTGATCCAGTCTGAAGACTCAACTCTCTCTTATTTCTAAACTTCATCCACTTTCCATTCTTCCTGCCCTTGGATTATGCCAGACTCTGTCAGCGTTTGTCTGAGGACCTGTGATAATCCATGACTGATGCTTGCTTCCAGGCCCATCCCCCTTTCTACACATCCTTTACCCTGAAAACACAGACTTCTAATATGAATTCTGTCATGTCCCTTCATTTCCTAACCCTTGAATGACTTGACATTGTTATCTATAGAAAACCTAAGGTCCCATAGGTGTACCAGACCCTACATGATTTTATCCTTACTCAACTCTCAACTATCATCTAGTCTCATGTTCTGTCTGCCTATTCATTAGAATGGGTGACAGTTTCCAATACATTTTTTTTCTATACTAAGTATTAATCCCAAGGTTTAGCACTGAGCTATATTCCCAGTCTTTTTTATTTTTTATTTGAGACAGGGTTACCCACGCTGCTTTTGAACTTGGTAATCCTCTTGTTTCAGTCTCCTTGTAGGTGGTTTATAGGCATACATCACCACACTGGGCTCCAAAAGTTGTTTTGTTTTATTTTGTTTTGAGACTACACTATATAGTGCAGGCTGACCTTGAACTCATGTAGCCCAGGGTGGCCTTGAATTCATAATGCTCCACCTGCCTCATCCTCCTGAGTGTTGGAATTACAGGTATGCACCACTGTGCGTGGCCCAACTCCAAGACTTAAATCTTTCTGTCACTTGTGTGGTCTCACATAGGCTACACTTCATCCTAGAGATCTTTTTGTTTTTTTCTTTCCTAATTTGTCATATATTCCTTCAATACTTAACGTTTCCACCCTTAGTTGGGTACACTGTGAGCTTTTCTATTTTTCTTGATTTTCTTCCCTGATAGGACTGTGTCTGGATGGGTCCCCAAAGCCTCATGCAGTCACAGGTGGAGCTTTTCAGGGGCAGCTGGATCTGGAGTGTGTGATGTTGAGATTAGTGTGTGATGCTGGGACCAAAGGTATGTGCTTACTAAATTAGTCCACTGACTGCTTTCACATAGCTCTGGGAGAGGATCATGAAAAGGCCCTCTCTGAGTATGAGTGCTACCCGCCCTAAGGGTGTGTAGACTGGTTAAAGTATAAGGGGCAGGAAGATGGCTTTTGCTTGTCATGAACTGTTTCTCCTCTGCCATGGCACTGGGCAACTATGGACTGGATCCTCTACAAACTGTGAGCAAATAAACCTTTCCTCCTTTAACTTTGGGTGTCAGGTATTTTGTCTCAGCAATGAGAAAAGTAACTAAGAAAATAACTTAAATAAGTAAATTGTGTAGCACATAAGTGGTCCCTGTATTTGTTTCCTATTGCTGTTATAACAAATTGTCAAAGTCACAACAGATTAAAAGCACAATTTTATTATTTTCTATAAGTCAGGACTTTGATGAGTATCATCTTGTCAAAACTAAGATGTAAACTAAAATTGAAACATCAGTCCGTCAAGACATTAGGAGGGCTGCATGCTTTTCTGCAGGCTCTGGGAGGGACCTAGGCCTCTGCCTCTTCAAACTCTTAGAGGCCGTCCACTGCCTCACTCCCTGACTTCTGCATCACTCTGGTATTCTCTGCCTCTCTCTTTCATCTTTAAGGTCCCTTATAATGACATTATCTCTTGGATAATCCAGGACAATCTCTTATTTTTAGGCTTTATTAGCAATGGTATTTTTTCTTTGCTGTGTAAGGTAGTGTATTAATAGGTTTTGGGGAGCTATTATGCAGAATATCACACTCATAAATGGTTCTTATATGAATCTGTAATTAAGGTGTGCAGTGGATCATGATGGCAGCGGATGGCCGCTGCTCCTGCTTACCTAATATTAAACGTTCCATGTTACATTCACATTTCTAGAGAAGCTTCAGTTCCCCTATTTCATAGCCTTATGACTATGAGATAAGGTAATTCTAGTTGCTGTAACATATGCCACCCCAAAATACACTTGCCTCAAAAAAACAAACAAAAAAAAATAATTCTTTTTTAGGTAAAGGCCCCAGGGAAATTTCTGTGTTGAATGCTGCTCCACAGGACTCAGAGGCTCAGGTTTCCACCAAGTAGTGACTTTATATCTGCAATACATAACTGCGAAATCATCTGGGAAATTTGTTTAGTCCATTTAACTAAAAACAGAAAAAAGCATGAGTCTGTGGGAGAGTTTTATAGGCTATATCAGGAAGTCACATACATCATTTCCCATATTATAAGCAACAGATGTCAGCCCTGACTAATGAGAACAGAAATCAGAAATGTGATCCAGTCACACCTAGGAAGACAGGAAATGGCTCAGAGGACCATCTAGCAGTTTCTGCTGCAATGAGACATCTGGATCCAGGCCTCCCTTGGCCAAGCGACGTGCTTATAATGGGGGTAGGTCAATCAGAAAATGAGCCTTGAGTCTTAAAATTGTGTTTGGTTACAGGAACCAAAAAATACAATTCAACAGTTAACTGAATATAGGAATTTAAGGTCCAAACTAAGAAATCTGGGGGTAGTAGGCTAAGACATGTATGCCAGCTCACTGAGTTATTAGAGGGTCACGTCTCCACTGTTTTCCTGCACCACCACATGGCCGTGGAAGCTTTAGCTGTCACTTCTATATTCTGAGCAAAAAGAAATTAGAAAATGAGGGGTTGAAAAATTATACCCAGGGCTTTTAACTTTGCCTATAAACACACCCAACTGTGAGACTGGGAAATTAAACATTATCCTTTCCTCAATTCTGGTAGTGGAAGACCAGAAAAAGGACCTGAACAGATGCCCATGGAACATCTGTCTGTATGAGTGGAATGCTGGGAACTGATTTATCCCAAATAAATGCTTAACTGTTAAACTTCCTGCATCAGATTCCCTGTGCTCTTCTGGTTCCAATTTCGTGGGTCTGACTCTTAATTCCTCCTCTACTTCTCTGAGATATTTTTTTTTTCCAAGAAATTCTCTTTACTACTTTAATTTTTAAAAGTTAATTTCTTTGCTTGCTACCAACCTCCTTTATTGATGACCCCTAATAAATAACTCTGGGTATTTAAAGATTCAAGCAGTGACATGCTCCTCCTTTTACGGGTCAGAACCCACTGACAGTCTTGTCAATAGAATGCCCCACAACAACTGGAAATTGGAAATTTAAAAGAATATGTGGCTACGCAAACTATGCTTTTAGATATCCAAAATATGCTTTTTGGCAATGGAAATGTTCATCTAATGGGACATTTAGGTAAAATAAGCTTCAATTTTCATTCCTGAAATCTGCTCTTATTTCTGTGAATTTACTAGTGACTTGAGCTTCTTAAAAAATGGTGCAAACCCTATAAGATTATTCGTACTTTGTTAGATGAATGTGGTCATTTTTTAAATACAGTAATTTCATTAAATAGCAAAGAGGTCTCTCATAACTTTTTTCTGCATAGCCACACAAGGAAGCACTAAGAATGATACACATTGACACACATACAGGGTAAAATATTTTGAGAATATAAAATAGGACAGAAGAAAACAGCACACCAGTAAATACTCTCAGTAAAACTATGTCTGTAAAAGTGGCGATGTTAAATGGTTTCATATTGTGAACGTCTTTAATAATATTTCTAACATCTAAATAAATAATGGCCACTTAAAGATAAATTATACAATTGTATAGTTCCCCTGCCTCATTTTAGAGGTGGGAAACTTGAAAGGCAAAACAGTAACCACTTCTCTTTGCTAGTCAAAAGCAGCATTAGGATCAAATTTGGGTATAAACAGAGGGTGAATTTCAGGATGTGAAGGAAGAGGCCATGCAGCTGAACAAAAAAATAACTGCAAGCAAGTATTTGCCTTATATTGAGGTTAATCTACAAAAGTCTCTATTACTCATTAAATTATTTGAGCAAGCAATGAATAATAACCTGAAATTATTTCACATGCAAAATATTTAACAATGAGTATGTCATGTGTGTGTGTGTGTGTGTCTGTGTGTAAAACAAGATGCGACTTGTCAAAACTTTTGAAAATTATAAAGAAAAAAATTTTATCCAAGAAGTCAACAAGAACAAGTACCTTACTGACATTCAACAATAAAGGAGAAAAAAGGAAAATACTTTAATGGGAGGAATATTACTTTTTTTTTTATCAGTACCGGAAATCCAACTCAAGACTGTGCATTTGCCAGGCAGGCACTTATACCGCTGAGCTAAATCCCCAGCCCTGGGAAGGATATTTCAAGGCAAACTAGAGTCAGTTTTGTTTTGTTTGTTTGTTTATGTATTTTCAGTATCTCTAGCTCAATAGCAAGAAGAGAAGTCACAAAATCGAGTAATAGTGATTTATATATCTCAATGACTTCAGTGCAGTTGAGGGAAAGGACGTGACATACGGATAATATTTAAGGCACACAACTAAGGAGTAGTCATTTTTATGTTAGTTTTGTAGAGACATAGGTACATTATAAGTAACCATATTCCAGGAAGTGCAAATAAAACAATAACGAAGAAATAATAGACTCAAATGCTTTTCCAGTAAACTGAACACATTTTTTTCTCATCAGGGAAAAAAGCTTTAATTGAAGTCCACCTTATCAGAAAGGCATTATATCCTCGAGAGTCATAAAGTATATGTAGGCAAGACAAGACTAGGAGCCATAATAGTTAGGGCCATTTTTTACAAACTACAATCTATTAGAGCTAGTTTAGGTGGAAAATGAACTTGTTGAAAAGTATTGCATAGCACAGAGAATTGTGGAAAAACTGTTGAGACTACCTGCCAAGATTCATTCGAAGAACTGCAAAGAACTGGCAGGAGCAGGAAACTTCCATGGCCACTACCAGCCCATGTCAGTGAAGTAAATGAGCCAGCCTCAACCTACAGCTCCTACAGTTCATCTTCCAAGTTAAGTCCTGTTTCATCCTCTAACTCACAAGACCGACATCACATCTCTGCACCTTTACCATAAGGGACTCTGGCAAAGCAGTCTTGTTTTGTTCAAACTTCCCCAGTAAGATGGAGCTCCCAAAGGAGGAAACTATCAAATGCTAGAGGGTGTTCAGAGCATGTGGGGAATTTGATAAGCAGAATTCTAGGAAGTTCCTCACATCTCCACTCCCCAGTGCTACACATTTGATTAGTTGTAAGGCTAGTGGGAATGTAATTAAGGATCCTAAACTGTTTACTGTCAGTTTATCAAAAAAGGTAATTAGATTTGTTGGGACTGACCTAAGGAGAGGAATTCTTAAAAATGGAACGTGCCCTTCCTGAGCGTAGATTATAAATATAAGAGGTTTTTCCCCCACAGGTCTTGAAGACATAGGATCCATAAATTTGACAGCTGAAGGGGAAAGAATTCTGCCAATGACCACATAAACTTTAAAGAAAACACAGAGACTCAGATGAGACCCTTCCCTCAAGTAACACCTTAATTTTATCCTTGTGAAATCCTGAACACAGAACCCAGTTATGTTATGTCCAGACTTCTGATTGAACTATGAGATAATAAACTTCTTTCAAAGCCACTAAGTTTGTGGTAATTTGTTATGCACCCAGTACAGGGTAGTTACAAATGACAGGTATCTTCCATCACTGTTGAGTGGTAATTTATCAATAAGATTATTAAACATTTCCAAAAGAAAAAATAATTATAGCAAAAGTAATCTATATATCCATTAAAAATTATTATTGTTATCTACTTTGATGTTTTTAAATGTTTACTCTCTGGTATAAACATATGTAGAAACAAAAAAAGTTCAGCAAATATTTAACAATCTTTGTACTACAATGCATTATCTAAATATTTTATCTAAGAGCAAATTATTATGGTAAAAATTAAATATCAATTTGATTTTATAACAATGAAAACATTTATCAGGAAGGAAGATTATAAGAAAAAGAGACAGCAAATTAGTAATGAAACTTCTGATGAAGGAAGAATTAATCACATGATCTCACAGAACTTATATTCTGCATAAATGCTTTTAATTTTATCAACCATGAAATGAAAAAGCAAAATGATTCTAGAATAGGGATAGACATGCTGTTTGCCCTCTCCTTAGCAGTCTCTTCAATGACAATCTAAAGAACAAAACAAAACAAAGTAAAAACCCAAAACACAAGGGCATAATTCTAAAAGACAATAGAGAATACTTTAATTGAATAAAATCAGCTGACTCAGCTTAGAAAAGAAAATAAGCAATTCTGGTATAGAACTGTGTTAAAGCTCCAAACAAAGAAAGCAAAAGCAGTAACTAACTGTATGAACAAAGATGTAATGGAAATTTATGGTAATGAACCTACGCGCACACACACACACACACACACACACACACACACACAAGCCCCAGCTTTGAAATCTGAATGTCCTATCAACCTGATACTTAAATGACTTGTTTGGGAACAGAATAATAATTTGTGACCACTGCTTCTAAAGGAAACCTGCTACAAATGTCTACATTTTGAGATGTAAGAGCATCTGTATGTTTTTTAATACTTTCTTTCCATTTCATTTTCACAGTATCTATTGTACATTTTTTTATCCTATTTACTTTTTTAAATTTACACTAGGGAGACAATACAATATTTACACATGTGAGTCTGATTTATTTCACTTATGAGTATGGTCTCTAGTTGCATCCATTTACCTATAAGACCTCAAGTTTATCCTTCTTTATAGCTGAGTAAGGAGAAAAGAAAGAAGGAAAAATATTATATATGTTCATATGTATACATATATATGTGTCTGTGTATAAATATATACAAGATAGATAACTATACTATCAATCTCTGTTAGTTCATCAAAAGGAATAGTTTGTGTTTTCATTGCCTGTTTGATCATTATTTCATGCCTAAATCTTGTCATCTGAACAACTACTTTCAAGATAACAATGTGCAATATAATAACTAGTGTTAATTTCCTATTTCTAAAACATTCTGCATTATTTTTACCCTTTTTTGTTTTGTTTTTAAAATAAAAAATTTTACAAAAACTTTTTAAAGGAAAAAAAGAGTATCTGTATGCATCTTTTCTATGCTGTCTAAAACTAGCAACTGTAACCATATTACCACTTGCAGCAACATGTGGCCCTTGAGTCCTTCAAAGCTGCCTGGACAAAACCAAGATTGGTTGTAAGTATAAAATAAACACCAGATTTGAAGACTGGTTCAGGGGAAATACACCATTAATAACTTTTACATTGATTAATACTGAAATTGTATTGTTTTTATATTCAGTTAAATAAAACATATTAATAACAATTCGTTTGTTTCTTTTTGCTTTGTTTTTTAATTGCTATTTCTTAAAAATTTAAAAATTTATGCATTATATGATTGTAGGGAAGTACTGTTTTGTTTTTTTCATAGCATGAAAATTCCATACCTTTGTTCAGAGATTCTATCATCCTATGGAATCATGTCTTACCAAATTATTGAAAGAAAAATACATCACTAAGACTGTGCCCTTGCCTACACATAGACTAATGAAATTATCCCTGGAGAGTCTCTGGTGGTTTTCAGCAACTGCAATATTTACTCTCTTAGCTCTTGGATGTGGTGTGAAAACTGCAGAGACCCCCATTTGATACCTGAAAGGATGCTCCAGATGTTCCTCACAGAGACTAAAATGAAGTTTAGTGAATCCCTCTTGTTCATTGCCCTAGTGTGACCCATAACACGACCTCAGTGTTGATGACTTCAACACTCATTTTCCCATCTTCAGACATAAAGCTGACACCATTAATACTTGTTTTTAACAAGACATTCAATTATAACTATTTGGCTTTCTCTTTCTTGGTATCCAGAAATTTTCATCTCATAGCAATTAATAGTAATAACTTTGGTTGGACTCAGAGAGAAGAAAGTCATTCATCATTTGGAAAGATCTCCAAATATGAAATTAAGAAACAATGACAGATAATAATTTTAAAATGCCAACACTTAATTTGTAGAAGCATTATATTCCAAATAATGGGAAATCTCAAGCAGGCTGTCATGAAATCACATTTTCTCCCTGTTGCTCTTGCAGGATCTATTTGTTCTCATGCTATGTCTATGTACACTATCCCATACTTAGAATGCTCATTTATCATTTCTCACTGTGTTATGATTTAAACCTAGATGTTCCCCTAAAACCTCATGGGATCATAGGCAGAACCTTTGGAAAGCGATTGGATCATTGCTGACTTACTATTGGCAGGTGGAGCTTGGTTGGAGGAGGTGGGTTACTTCAGGCCTCACTGGGAAGTTCATCTCTCCTTTCCTGGCTCCTCCTTGGATGTCCTCCGTTTCCTGGATGCCATGACTTGAGCAGCTCTTCCTTCCTCTATGCCCCTCTGCTGTGCTTCACAGCCAGTTCACTGTGGACTGTAACACAAGCCAAAATAAACCTCTCCTCTCTGAAGTCCAGAGTGTCGGGTATAGTATCTCAGTGACAAAGAAAGAGATTAAGACACATCTACCTCTAAGATTCCTGGATTTCACTGATGCCAACAGAAACCTGGGCAGCTTTGGTAGGCTCAACAGGTACAGCAAATAAGAGGAAACTGAGATAGAGAACATCACTGCTAGGGAGAATAATTCATACTATCACACTAAAACTTATTCTTATATTCTCTCTTTGCATAAAAAATCAGGTGGACAGAGAAAAGATATTTCTGTGGCTTCTGTAATATCAATATTTTCTGTTCTTATCGGCCAGTCCCACTTCTCTACCAATCAGATATATGCCATTCAAGTTTCACAGGAAGAAAAAGAAGAGACTATATCAAATTATGACTGATTTTTCCTTTACAACAACCTTTAAATGTTGATATTTTGACTTAGCTGTTTGAATGTTGCAAGGACCTTTGTTTTTTAAGGTCCTGGAACAAGAAAATCAGGCTACTATCTCAGACTTAACGCTGAGTGAAAATGTGACTACTTGAGACAAAAAGCCATGAACAACTGAAATGGATGTTTTTATACTGCCGTCCTTCGTGCATTTTACCTGCTCACAAAATTCCGGTTTTCCCTTGGGAACCACCCCAAGTCACTAAGTCCCTGTGGCTTTCATAGAACTGATCATACCCCAAGTCCCTGGGATTCTCAGTCTTGCTGCTTCAGGGATATGCACTTTTAGACCCAATAAGAATTAGAATTCAGTTTTTCTTCTATTGGAAAACTGTTTTTTACCAAAGTGGTTAAGAACTAATATAAGACTGAACCTCTTTCACCTGTTTGAGATGAACCTGCAACTGATCTGATATTTAGACTACTCTTATCAAGTTGAAACCCTGAATTTATACCAAAACCAGTTTTGCCTCTGGAGGTTTTAGGATTAGAAATCTATAAACACTCTAGACCAGTCAGGGCTCAATTTTTCATCACTTACAATTGAAAGGTTCCCAACAGATACAGTTACAACACTTATAGTGACCTTTGTGCAGTATGTCCAAATCAGCACCAGAAGATCTAGTGAGAAAAGCTCTTCTAAGTGCTGCTTGTGCAAATCTATATGCACAAATTTTATGAAACTTTAAAGACCAACCATAGTCGCCAGGCACATAGAATAAAATATAATCCAGGTAAAGTTTGTCTAATCTTGTTCCTTTAGCTATTACAATACCACAGTGCAACAAATTGTGGAATACCTCAAATAAATGGCCTCAATGTATTAAAAAAAAAAAACTCCAGCCAATTATATCCAGGGTTTTTCAGCTTTATGTCATGAAGTACTTTACTCAAACTAATTTTATAAAAAAATAAAAATAGGAGCTAGAGTACGGGCATGTGTAGCAGGGATAGAGCCTGCCCACCCTTGCCTTACTCAGACTATAGCCCAATTTTCCCAAACTCTCTTCTATATCACAGAATAAAACAAACAGTTATAAATAATTCTAGGTGATCAATCACTTATCAGTTCTGTCCTTGTGTGTGTCACAAACTCATTAAAATGTCTTGGATCTAATGACTTTCTAAAGGGTTCCTATCCTTCCCCAAACTAGCCTTGAACTCCAAAGCATTAAGGGTGAGTCTAAAATAAGGTCTAGTGAAACACCTTAATGAAAAATAAATAATTATGATATTCATAATTGTGAATGTTAGAAATGTTAAACATAATAGATTTTCATTATGATATTATTTGATAACTCAAGATGGACTACTAAATATAACGTGCCATTAGTTGCTAGGGAAAAAAATTCAGAAACCTTTGAAGATTTTTGCAAGACTCAGATTTAAGTATTAGGGAGACTATGAACTAGAGAATTCAAAGTAAGAACAATATATAAAATATATTATTACAGGAACAAGGAACCAATATTTAGTTGGCTACATCTAATGGAAGAGAAGAGACCAATGTAATAAAGCAAAAGAAAAATCAATCACTTGCATTTGACTGGGAATACTTACTCTCTGAAACAAACTCTTTACAATCACTCTGACTCCACACTAATCTCAGCAACATGGGGATTGCCTGAAAGTATGAAATTGGAGGCTTTGACCATGTGCACTGAGGCCAGTTCACGCAGTTAAAGGAGCTGAAGGCTTGGATGGCTGTGTCCCAATCTCCCTTCTCCTGCCAGTCCCATCTAACCCAGGCACTTCCTCCTCATCTCACCTTCAGTCTCTTCTCTGTATGTCACTTCTGCTGCCCTTGACCATCCATCCCCTTTTCCCACTAAACTATTTTAGTTATGAGAAGCAAGAGTAGCTGACACAATTAGAGCATTTAAAGGAGGATGAGTGACCCTATTGTTCCCAAATTAAAGGAAGTCTTCAGAAGTACTTCCAGAAAGCACATAGTCCTCTACATTGTCCGGTACCCTAAGATTCTCTTTTAACCAAATGGACTTTCAAGCAACTTGCCTGCAAGCCTTATTGTCCCACTGCATCCTAACACTAAAATATTTGCTACTATCCAGGAAGGAGAAGCATACAAGTAATGATAGAATATAGCCAGTTCAACAAAAAGTAACATAAAATTAACATCCATGTATTCAAGGGTCCTAATGATCAATCATTTAGTCTAAAAAAGAATTTTCACGTTACTTCTAACTCTTAGGGCTACTAACATGGATGTCCATTTTAAATGTGTCTTAATAAGGTCAAGAGAACAATTTTGCTTGTTAAGCAAATTCAGACTTATTTGTACAAATGTCTTGAATAGATGGTTCAAAACAATTGATCATCATGTAATATTTATTACAGAACCAAAATATAAAGACTGTAAAGGAGGGAGCATCTGAAAACATTCACCCTGAGGAATGAAAATATGTAAAGCAAGGAGCCATGCAGATAAAGCTGTTCAGTTCAACATTTAACCAATGGCATTAATTGAGCCCCTACTCTAAGGCAAGCATTGCATTAGGCACTGAACACTTGCACAACAGCAACAAAGATGTCCCTGTGAGGATAACAAGACTTCATCTCTCAATAGTTGACTCTTGTGATTGTGTTGTATTTCAATCAACAAAGATTTCTTTATTGTAATGTTAAAAGTTTACAATCTTTTTAAAAAATTTTTTATTTTATTTTGACAAAATAAAGCCAAACAAAACAAAATAGTGAAAATGATGCAGAACTTCAAAACAGGATAATAGGAAATCAACAATGGCTACCATAATACATCTTGTTATCTTCACAATAGTTGTTCATACCATCAGACATAGTAAAATCAATAAAACAATAAAATCAATCAAAACATAACATTAAATAAAACAAAACAACAAATCAGAACAAAACTAAACAGTGAGAACAATATTGGATTCCAAAAATAAGACAGAAAGAAATCCCCTATATTCACTACATCGCATACTGTTATCCTCCTAATAGATGCTCAGACAACTGGTCTTAGATCTGCAAAGTAAATCAAACAATACAAGGATTTAGTTGTTTTTGTACCTCAGTTGCTATCAACTCAGCTTGTCCTCCAACCAGCTGGTTACTTAAGGGGGAAAGGGACATTCTTGATTCCCGGATGTGTGCTGGTTAGCTCAAGAGGGGCAAACTGGTTTCTCTCTTCCTGGACCCTGAATGGTTTACAGGCCTTACAGGAAGGACAGATTGACTTCTGGTACTCCTGCCACACCCAGTGTGGCTTCTCCAACAAAAATTTCTATTCTCTCTTCCATTGCTCACAAAAATTCTTGACAGACGCAAAGGAATTTTTATTATACTTCTCGGTCCTCTGTTATATTCTGGTACCCTGAAGCTTGTGGGAGTGACTCACACTTTGCCCCAGTAGCACCTTCCTTCATTTCTCTTGCTTGTATTCCACACACAGCTACCACAACAGGTTTCACTTGTTGATCATTTTTATTGTCATGTTTAAATTGATCTTGTCTTCAGGGACCAAATCTAATAAAAAGTAATAAATACGAAGATTTTGATGTTGATATCATAATAGAGATGGGAACCTATGTCCATGAAAGTCTGAAAGAGAGGATACTCTTGATAGGCTAACAGGTGATGAGACTGGGAGCTGGAACAGAATTAAGATACTCTGAGAATAAGAAAGATCGTTTCCCCAAGAGAGAAAGCTGATAGTACCAGGAATCCCTCAGTAAAAGACATAAATCAAAACATAAGAAAAACCAAGCATTTGTCTCCAATTACAAGACATGTTCAATTGTATCACTTTTTCCCTCCTCAACAAGTGTGCTCTCAAGTTCTTGACAGTATTTTACAATTACTACACATAGAGTTTCCTGAGTTTTATTTCATTGCCAGGCAGTAAGGTATTACCCTCTCCATTTGTTGCCTCCTCTACCACTTCTTCCACACAAACAGTAGCAAAAAACATAAGCTCCTTTTAGAGTTAAAAAAATTTTTTCACACTCAAGCAAATCCAGAGAAGCCATAAAATCTAAAACATGTCTGAGATCTGCTCTGAGAATTTCATTCAGAACTATAGCAAACTATTAGAGGATGGACATAAAAGTTAAATTTACAAATCTTCAAACAGTATTTAAAATCATCTCTATAGATTTTATATACGTGGAGAGAAAGAAATACATATAAACAAACAGTTCTAGGGGTTTGTTCCTATTCTATAAGCTCTGAAATTTGACTCAACAAGGCTCTGGAAAAAAAAAAAGTGATTCATCACATGGAGTGGATTTTGTCCTAAAATCCCCCCCCAACAGAAACTCAGAATAGAGATTTTAATCTAATTTTCAAGGCTTCTTAAGAATGTCTCCCTTGCTTCAATAGGGCAATGTAGTTATCTCATTAATTTGGTAAATAAACATTATCCTTCAATTCATACCTCATGAGCCTGACACAAGCTGGAGCACACTATTATTTATCATTCAAGGTACATTTTTTTGCTATAAGATGATAAATTTTAGGAAATAGGGTTTATAATGGAAAAGTAATTGCTCCAAAAGAGATGTGCAGAACTGATAATCTTATCAATTTACTCTGCCCGAACTGCCTTCCAGTATTCCAAGGAAATGAGTTTTAACAAAGGAGAACCCACCAAATGGCAAGGGTGGCAGGAGTGGGGCCTCACACCCATCCCAGGCGCAGCCCAGGATTGTGTCAGGACGCAACGTGAAATCATTTTTCCCTGAATAGTAATTTCATTAAAATGCATGCTGCAAATGAAAGTAGGATTGGGAAAAAGTGCACTGACAATAACGTAGAAAGAAAATGAGATTGTAGAAATCACACTACCAGCAGCCAATAAATTTGAACATTCAGATAGAGTTAGGCATAGTTTTGCAGTTTTGTGTGCAGAAAAGATTATGCAGCATACTTTATTAATATCATTTTATCAAAGTTACAGGTCCTGAAACTTAATTTTGAGCTTTTGTGTTTATCTTCTTATTCTAATTAAAAAAAAAAACCAAGCACATAATTACAGCCCCTTTTGAAGGAGATTTGAATAATGTTGATTCATTTCTACTTATAAATACAGTAAACTAAACACCTTGAAATATTTATAAATTTATACATTCTATTTACTTCTAAGTTAAAATATCTGACTGATAAACTTAAAATACTTAAGTAATTCAGATAATTCAAATTAACTTTATGCGTATGGTGAAATGTGAGTCTCTTTAATATTCTAGTATTAATATTCAGTACTTTAAGTATCTGAAGAATACTGGTAGAGTGATGATTTTACAACTTTGATTTCTTTTTTGTTGTTGTTCTGTTGTGGTTTACTTTTATTTTGTTTTGTTTGTATGTTTTTGTTTTTGTTCTTTGGTCTTTTTGAGACAGTCTCACTATGCAGTCCAGGCAGGCCTTGAGCTCACTTTATAGCCCAGTCTGGCCTTGAACTCACAGCAATCCACCTAACTCATCCTCCCGAGTGCTGGGCTTACAGGCCTGCACCATTACACCTGGCTTAGCTTTTATTTCAAACACGTAACTAAATAATGCTTTTGGTGACTATCATCAAGTACAGTGGCCAGCACTGAGAAGGTTTGTAAAAAGTGTGCTTTGAGCGAAGGAGTGGAAGCAGCTAACTTTGGGATGCCACTAAAAGAGTCCATGCTGGCCTTACAAATTTAGGAGAGAAGAGCTTTATATTTTAATGACTGCAAAGCTGTACAAGTGCTTACACAGTGGATTCCTCCAGCAAATTGTAGATTTGGAAGTAGCCTTCTTTGTGCCTGGGATGGATACGAGGCCCCATGCCTGCTTCCAGTCATTATTGATGGAAATTATTCATATTCAAAAGTATAATCGCATTTCTTTAAAAATATCCCTTAATCAAAATTTTTACGTTTTAAAATCAGACTTTTCCCTTAATTAATCCAAAGTGGTCAGTGAAGCTTATATATTCCAGCGCAATTCACTGAGTTTCTTTACCTCCATCTCCTTTTTTTCTTATTTGTTCCATTAGCTGTAAGTGGGACTGAGAGAGAAATAAATTGTTTTCTCATGATGAAAGGTCTGAATAAACTAATTAGGTCAGTCAATTCCCTGAGTACAAAGGCTAAATTTTCTGTCTTGGATATGTACCACATATTTGCAAACTACAGCACAGACAGTTATCAAACAGTCTGCAAATGTTCCCATGTGCAGCTCTTTCTGAGGATGCTCAGAGGAGCTGAGTACCATCAGAAAGGCTGTTGCCTGCCTTTGTATTGTGCAGGGAGGCATTTCGCGAAGGAAGACGATCCTTCCACTTCTTTCTTACTATGAATACAGGAACAGAACACAAAAAGAGCTGACCCTCATCCTACACTGTCCCAAATATGGGTGGAAATGCTTATTACCCATATTCTTGTATCATATGCATTATATAGGGATATGAAACCCTGCCCTGATTTGTACTATCCTGAGGAAGACAAACCAAGTATCCTTAATAAGAACAACCCTCAAATATCCTGAGCACTAAATCAGTGGTGATGAACCTGTGGCACAGAGGCTGTTCATTTTCACTGAAAGCTCTAAGAGATACGCCATCACTGTACTAAGCCATGGTACAGGCTCATTGAAAAGGCCCACAAAAGTACATACCTGGAGTAAAAGTGAATGTCAATGGCACCACTGCAAAAAAAAACTCAGGTTAAAACTTAGGGTTTTCAAAGCTATGTTTCATTAAATGCTGCTTTGCTCAAACCAAAAAGTAAGCATGTAATTTGTGACGTGATGTGTCTGCAGATTCAGTAGTTGATGACAAGAAGCTTCCATTTTGGGTAGTAAGAAATAAACCGAAGAGTGGTAATGATATTGTGGAGTTCTCTTTTTGCAGTGGGCATGGTTCTGTATATTTAAAGAAAATAGGATCCCTGTTTTTTAAGGCTGGACCCTAAAATTATTTCTAGAAGAAATTGAAGGGTGACTGCCATATAAAGTTACCACCAGTGAAGAAACAAGAGATGTGATTTCCTAGATCTAATTCCATCTCATGCCAGAAAGAACACCTATCATCAAGAAACCAATCAAAAATAAATACTGTTGAGGGTACAGGGAAAAAAAGAACCCTTTTCCACTGTTGGTGGGGGGTTAAATTGGTACAACCATTATGGAAAGCAGTTTGGAGATTGCTCAAACAACTAAACCTAGAGGTTCCATTTGATCTAGGTATTGTCCTTCTAAGTATTTCCTAAAAGAGTTAAAAGCATCATGCTATAGTGATACATATATATCCATGTTTATAGCAGCACAATTTATAATAGCCAAAGCTTGGAAACAGTCCATATGCCCATAACTGATGAATAAATAAAGAAAACGTATATTGATATACAATGGATTAATACTCTGTCTAAACAAAAAATAAACAAGACATTTTTAAGTAAATGGATGAACCTCAAGTTTATAACCTTAAGGGAAATAGATGCACAAGTTCAAATACCACGTTGTTTCTCTTGTGTGAAAAACACAAAGTATAAATAAGGAGCAAAATGGTGAATAGATATTAGGAAGCAGAAAGAACTTTTTCTGGTTTTGTTTATTTATTAGTACATGTTACAGTTCATGCAATATACAATCATCTTGGGACACAATTGCAGCTTTTTAAAAAAAGTCCTTTTCCTTCCCTCACCTCTTTCCTTCTCCTTGAGTTGGTTCTACTATGATCTTTTTCATACTTGTTGACATCATTTGTCTTAGTTCATGTTATGGCATATACTGTTTACATTGATTGAAATTATTATGATCATGTACATGGCACATCCTTGTCTCATTTCCCTTTCTCTTCCCTCTACTCCTCACCCTTCTCCCTGTTCCCTTGGGCCACTTCCCCACTGGATGAGATCTGTCCCCATGTCCCTTTCTATCCATCCTGTATTCTGCCTCACTCAAATGAGAGATATCATATGATACTTACTCTTGTGTGTCTGATTTATTGTACTCAACATTGTATTTTCCAGGTGTATACATTTTTCTATAAATGCCTCCAATTGCTCATTATTTAAATATGAGTACTATTCCATTACATATAGATACGTTTTATTTAGCAAATCACCTGTGAATGGATATACAGACTGCTTCCAGGATTTAGTTATTATGAATTATGCTGCTACAAGAATTGCTATGCATGTTTAGCTGTGGTATAATGACTCAAAGCTCTCTGAGGAAGATACCTAACAGGAAAATAGCTGGGTCATATGGAATTTCAAATTTCAAACCTTTGAGAAATCTCCATACTGGTTTCCATAATGGTTGTACTGGCTTGCATTCCCATCAATAATGTAGGAGGGTTCCTTTTCATTACAGTCACACTAGCATTTATTATTGTTTGATTTCCTAGTAATTGTTATTCTTTCCAGAGTAAGATGGAATCTTAGTGTTGTTTTAATTTTCATTTTGCTACAGGCCAGAGATGTTAACAATTTTATGAATTTGTTGGTCATTTGTATTTCTTCCTCTCTGAAGTGTCCATTTGTCTAGCCCATTTCTTGAGTGGGTCTTTAATTTTAGGCAGTTTAATATTTTTGAGTTCTTTGTATATTCTAGATATTAGTTCTCTGTCTGAGGAGTAGCTGGTGGGAATTTTTACCCATTCTGTAGGTTGTTTCCTCACTCTACTGATTTATTCTTTTGCTCTACAGTTTTTTAGTCTGATATAATCTCATTTGCTGATTCTTCCTCTATAGGGAGAACTTTTTCAAATGGGAAGGGAACTAAGAGATGGGGAGTGTGAAGAGAAGAAAGAGAAAAGGGTATTAAAGAAAAAAGAATCATTGAAGGAATAAATGGAAATAGAGCTTTTGTAAATGGGGAGAGGAGAATGGGGTGAAGGCAGGGGAGGGGAAGAGGACTGTAAAAAGGGAATTACAATGTGTAATTTACATGTACAAATCCCTTATGATGAAATTAATCATTATGTACTATGAACATGCAACAATAAAAATAAATAAGTTTAAAACAACAACATAAAGAAATAAGAGTTTGGTTTTTCATCTAGAGGGACACATCCTTGTTTTGGAAAAATGCTTTGAGTAGGCCCTGCAGTTTCAGTGATATGAATATATATATAGATCAATAGCTTGTGAAATAACTGAGTTATCATTTACTTGAATGCAGTTGCTGAAAGTGAATATACTATACATCATCTCTCTTCCAGCTGTTTATGCTTTTGTGTAGTGTGGTTCAGTATTTCCAGCTCTCTCTAAATTTATCAATGATGAGTTTCTGCTTCTGTTATTTTTTCTTGTTGTCTTAGAGTAATTCATAAAACGATTAAGTGACAAAATTACTATATTTTGCAGTTTACAAACTGAAAGTGGCCAGCCACACAATTTCTTTGTCTTATCATTACAGAAACTCTATAAGGTGGGCATCCAGATGTTATAGTTTAGATGTAAAATGTTCCCCCAGAGTCTCACATGTGTGGATGGTGATTGGATCCTGGAGTTGCTATGCTCATCAGTGGATTCACCCATTGATGAACTCAGTAGCTGAACGCACTGTTAAACAGTGGGACCTGGTTCAAAGTAGGTCACTGGGGATGTGATCTGGAAGGGGTGTATTGTCCCTGACTTGTTCCTCTCTCTGCTTCCTGCCTACCAGGGATTGGTCACTGTTTCCTCTGCCATATCTTTCTGCCATGCTGTCTCTGCTTTGGAGACAGCTGACCACAGACTGAAACTGTAAGCCAACATAAAGTTATGAGTGTTGAGTATTTTGTTCCACTAACAAGATAGTGACAAAGATAACTAGAAAGGTAAAGTTTATTGAAATAAACAGAACTAAAACGAAAATGCCTGCCTTTAGGAGAGGCAGGCTCATCCAAATTTAGATCAGAAACCTTCATGAGCTTTCTGGTGGGAAAGGCTGGCTTGCCTGGCATTGTTAGCATCGCAGGGGCTGAGGTGCCACGCATTCTGTTTACCCTCTTCTGGGAGGGTTTACTAAGTTTGTTAGAATCAACGGAGCAAAGGGAATGGTGTTTGGGGTACTAGAAACAGGAAAAGTGAGAAATGGAAAGATATGAAGAAAGAACAGAACAGAAGGTGAAGAGGGAGAGAGAGATGAAAGAAAAAGACAGCAAGAAGAAGAGAGGGAGAAAGAGAAGGGATCATGGTGTTCATGAGCCGCGTGTCCACAGTTGCAATGGCAAAGGAAGTCACCTGGCAAGAAGGTCCCTCTGTCCTCAGGGGCTGATAAACTGCAGGGCAGCAGACTCTTCTTAAGTCATGAATTAATTGTTAATTATTTCATTCAACAAAGATCTGCTGAAAACCTTTGTATCCACAAAGCACTGATCTACTTTTAAGTATAGTACATGTATTCATTAGGAGGGAAATGAGGTTGAGTTGATAACAATTACCTCTTCCCTCAATGAATTGTAATACAAAATGGTTAGAAAAATTACATGTACAAAAATAATTAGGGGCACATAAGGCATCATATGAACTAAAATTTCCAGCATCCATTAAGCATTATTACTAAGGATCCAGAAAGGTCCCCATCTACAAAGATAGGGGGTACGCTTGACCTTTTGTATCTTACACTTCTCACTCCCTTGTGAACTTTGACCTCTTTTCTGTTTCTCGTGTAACATCACATCTCTGTTTGTAATGTCATTATATTATTTTGCACACATTTTCACTTCAGAGATCGATCATGTACAGGTTCTCTGCTCTCAGAGGGAGTTTCGTAAATAGTATCAGAAGAAGAGTGACTGTTATCTTCTCGAAAAAATTTCTATTTTGCACCAAAGCCAGGTACTGTCTACAAGGCAATGGGGAACAGGAAAAGCAAGAGAAATGATAAAAGAGAGCAAAAGTAGGAAGGGTGTACAGAGGTCGATTGTGTAGTCAGTGAAAGCAGCAACCACACTGAAACAGACAGGTGAAAATTAATTCTCAGGAAGCTAAGAAAAAAAGAGAGAAATTATAGCCAGGGTAGTTTTTCAGTGGCTCTGGACAGCTAAAGCATGTGCCACTACTAGTAAGTGTTACAAGTGAAAGTTGGGGAAAAAGAGGAGAGGAAAGTGGAAGGAAGTGAAGACACAGTAGGAAACCGTGAAGGAGTCAGTGTGGTCCCAGGACCTTTCCCGTCTGTGGGCAGAAGAGTGAGGCATATTTGTCATAATGACGGTTAAGTGATAACATCATCATTCTATCCCATGCCCCATGGGCCTTTATCATTTCCTGCATCTAGACCTTCCTCCCAGTGAAATATGACTTCATACTCTAAAGATTGCCGTGAATCAGTACTTACGATGCCTAACACACTCATATGAACAGGTAGGGAAGGAGACTTTCATAGCCAACATTCGTCAACAAAATCCAGATTCTTTACATGACTTACATCATTTTTAAGTCATGCCAAGTTAATAATGTACATGCTTTTATGGTTCTCATTTTACATTTGGAAAACAAGCTGGTAAATGTTTAAGAACTAAAAAAAAAAAAAAAAAAAAAAACCTATTTGTAATGTTCGCCAGTTTCTGTTATGCAAATACTCTCCATTGGGGCAAACTCAAACTACCAACAGGATGTCACAGAGTTCAGAAGAGCCGCACAGTAGCACATCACTGCACAATATCACCACAATACCATACAATAGATTTTTAAAATAGCCTCAAGACCATATAGTAAAGTGTAGAAAAATAATTAGGAAAGGTCGACTTTGGAGTATGATGCACTTAAACACAACCAGTTTAATTGAAAATTAATATACTTTGGCTTTTAATACTATCTTCAATGATCATCTCACAAAGTTCTTAAAAACTCTAGTATAGCTCTCATGAGGCACTGTGAACCAGCTCCACCTCCCTTCTCCCAGTCCCAGTGATTTGGAATACATGCTCACCCACAACAGTTTCTAACCATTCTTGGAAGAGAGTGGATAGTTTAAAATATCATGTCTTCTTAACTAAGCATTGACTCTTGTACTTGAAATTTTGTCCCATGGCCTCAGGAGAAGCAGCTAGTGGGGCATGAACTTATCAGTCACATTATAAAGAAGGGAAGGAGACAGATAAACAAAAGCAGGAAGCAGGTCCCCATATGAAAATCAGTATGTGGCAACAGAAATCAAACCATACCCAAGAATGCACTTAGTATAAAGATAGAACTTCTTGTATAGTAATATCCACACAGGGCTGAAATTAAATCCTGGAGGCAGAGGGTTATGAAACTGCAGGGCGGGATGGGCAAGTGATTGCTCTTGACCACTGGAATGTTCCTTGAGGCTACATCTCCTACATCCTGTTCCTTTCTTACTACACTGCTGTCAGGAGGGGCAAGCATTGGGGTGCTGGCTTCAATTATTCCTAGGACTGAAGAAAATTAAAGCATTCCTACCACCTGGACCTGGGTGTTGAGGTCAGCAAGCAGAAAGGAGGGTTTGCTGAGGCTTTGCGGTGAGTCGTGATTGATTCTTCAGGAAGTGGGTGGACCTGGGAGTTGTCAGCCACTCTGCTGGGACAGCTGCCTTGGCAGGAAGCTGCTCCACTGAGGATCAGAGAAAAGGAATAAAAAATAATAAAATAAAACCAGTTCCACACTGAGGCAATTGTACCATTGAATCAAATCACCTAGAACTTCTGGACTTTAAACCAAGCCCTTTTTCATGGCTTAAGCCAATCTGAGCTATGTTTTCTTATATAGCATTATAACTGATAGAACCTTCGAAGCAATCGCAAAGGTGTTTGCTGAAAATGGAATCTGCTGAAGGAAAGTAGGGGACTGAGAGGGAAGGGAAGACTGCAAATATAGTCTAATCTATGAAATAATTTTCATATACTATGAGAGGAAATTTTTGTTATTCTTTTTATTTTATTACCTACTTCCTTGTAAAGAGAACTTGAGATAAATTTGTTATCAAATGACCATTGGAGAGAGGCAAAGTGTCAAACAGAATGAACTCCAGTTCTAAGGGTAGACATAAATGGGTATGAACCCACATTTACTCACTGATCAGATCTGTGAATTTCGGTCAGTTACTTAATCTCTCTGACCCTTTACTTTTCCTTTACTATTAAGAGTAACTACTGACACCTGCATTTTAGGGTGCTTGTGTAGATTAGGAATCATCTACAAAGATAAAGCAGACATTACATATATTGTTTTCAAAGTTAACTACTATATTTTAAACATTTGGAAACCTATTGATGCTTCTAAGTCACTAGATGCATCTAAAATATTTTTCCCCATAATGTTTCTATAATTGTACACATTGGCTGTGAATTAACTTATGAATCATGAACAATATGTATAAAGGAATCCTATTCTAGCTTAAAAATAAATTCTAATAATTTGCCTCAAAAAGGAGAACAATCAAGCTTTCCATTAAGACAAATTCAGTAACCACAACAGCATACAGAGCTAGACAAAAGAAGATAGTACTATTCTTTCCATAAGCATGTGACTCATTTTCAACTCAAAGATGGTACACAGGAAACAAATGCTCATTTACCCACTGGGCCGCTCAGAGCCTGCAAGATACAGACAACACTCCACTCATTTTTTGCACATCCATGCAAAATGCGATGTCCTTCCTCACTGGACTCGGTCCCATTTTTGCAGGTGTAACTTTTATAAGCAAGACCGAAAAGCCAAAAAAAAAAAAAGTGTCTATTCCAAGCCCATTAAGATGACACATTTACTTGAATTTCTCTTTAACCTTCAGGCCACAGGACAGCCTCCCAACTGTGCTAGAGAAGCAAAGGCACAAGGCCAAAAACATCAGAAAATGAATATGATACTTCAAAAATGTCTGAAAAGGACAGGTGTGCTTTTCAAGAAGCCTTTCCTTCAGTGTCTTTTGTGCGCAACCCGGATGTAGCTGATAAACCAAGGCTCTCTGACTTTGTCAGCTGATAGATATAATTTTCATATTGTATATAGGAAGATAATGCTCCCAATGTATTGGACAGTTGTCCCTGTGTTATCAGGCAACCCTGTTCTCTTATTTCACTAGCAAATGTGCAGACAAACACACACTGTGGCAAATGCAAGGAAATCAGTAGCTTGTGTTTGAAACCTAAGCTTCCCCATTCATTAGATGGAGCAGTATCCAGGCAATAGGGAGACATGGCCCCAGCAGGGCACTTTCTCTCCAGCCCCCAGAAATCTACAACAGCTAATACACCACTGTGTGTAATTCTGATCCCAGCTTCACAGTTACTGTGGAGAACTGTCAGAGAATTGTCCTATTGAAAAGAGTAGATTTCATTTTAAAATAAAATATCCCAAACAGAAACCCTTCTTTTGGTTTCAAATTTTCCGCCTTCTTGTGGCAAAGCATAAGGCCAACAAATATTAATCAGATTAAGAACAAAATGGATGAAAGAATGTTTTCTGTGGATTTTGATACTTTTCTACCTAAACGCTCTGTCTTTCATTTGAGCCTACCTCATTTCTTTGAGATGAGAAAATTAGGCACAAAGTCATGATAAGGCACCAACAGCACAGTGGAAACAGCAGATTCAAGATCTAAACTTTATGGTTTGCTTGTCCTTTCATGCAATTCCTTTCTACTTTCCGAAGAAAAATCCCCTCTTGCAGCTATTTCCATCCTTGGAATATTTATAAGCTGATGCCCTCTTTACTCATCGCTGAGCTAAGCTGCAATCTTTTGATCATTTCTCACAAGTCCTGTTTTATATCTGCTTAATCATTTCAAATTACTTCTGATCCACCCAATGGGCTTACATCCATTAGACATAAATTTTCAAGACTGGAGCTTATCCCTCAAGGGACAGGGAGGTCAGGTAATACCAAGACCCTTGGTAATAGCTCATATCCTTACAGTCGACTCTACACAGGTGTTGTGGATTCTTCAGTTACATTTCACCTCTGGGGCAGGCTGCAATCTATCAGCTCTAGTACTGGCACTGTGTCATGGAAAAAACTGCACTACTTTTTGTTGTTGTTGTTGTTGGTACTGAGCACTGAATCCAGGGCCATGCACATGTTTGGCAAGTGCTCTACCACTTAGCTACAACCTTAGCACTTGCTTTTTTTTTTTTTTTTGAGACAGCATCTCATTAAATTGTGCAGGTTGATTTTAAACAATCCTCCTACCTTCTGAGGAGCTGAGAATAAAGGCATGCCCACCACATCTGGAAATCGTACTATTTTTGATGCCAAGCTGCAAACTTTGGCTCTCCCATGTCCTATCTACATAACCAAGGCAAGCTACTTAGTGTACCTAAATCTTAGTGTCCTTGGAAATGGCTTGGAGAAAATATTTGCTACATCATAGAGTTCTTGTGGGAATTAAATTATTTAATATACATAAATGGACTATCTAGTACATCTACCTTTATATACTACATCTATACATAGCACATACAGCATTCCCACCAGCCCAAAAATACAAGAATTAAACTAATTTCTTTTACCTTACTCCAGTTAACCAGAAAAATGTCCCACCTTTCCTTTATTTTTTTCAGAATTTATCTGTCTCTTTCCACTGATCTGAGTCACAATTAGATCAGCCACTATCTGATATGCATGACCATCATTTCTTACCAGACACTGGCATAGCCTCCTCCTGATTCATGTCCCTGCCTTTCACCTTTGCCCCTTACAATCCATCCTCTACACTTTTAAAAGATTGATTGGATCCATCCACTTTGTTGCATAAAACCCATGATAGCCTTCCCTCCACACACAGAAAAATATCCATGTTTACCGTGGACTACAGGGCCTTAGGTGATCTTCCCTGCCTGCATCTCTTGAGTTATCAGCCTCCACTCTTCCATCACTGTTCCTGCTTTTGGCCACACAGAACTTTTTGTCTCTTGAGCTCACTAAGCTTATTAAACACAGACCCAGATTTTTACTTACATTCTCTGAGGCTTAGGTGTTTTTCCTTCAACTCTTTTGATGGCTGGTTTCTCCTCCTAATTACCATCTAAACACAGATGTCAGCTTCTTCAAGAAGCCTGCCTGATTGTCAGGTCTTGTCTTATCTCTCCTTCATACCTTCTCCAAAATAGGTCCTTTCTAGCGTGTTACTCTTATTACTCTTTTTTTCTTTATGGCATTTATTCCTATCTTAAATGGTCACATTTATTTGTTTACTTCTAGAATATCTGTCTCCCCCCAACAAAATGTCAGCCCCTTGAAAATAAGACCTCTGTTTACTTTATGTGTCTCAGTATCATCGCCTCTTAAAATAGTGCCTGGCATAAAGTAGATACTCAATAAATATGTGTCAAACAGATAAAATGATATTCTAAAGCCTGTCCTAGAAGATTTGTCAATATTTTCTAAAATTATGAAGGCCTCATACAAAGTAAGGAAATCTTGAAGTGTTCTCACAAAAAATATAGTATCCAGGCTTAAATTTTGCATGGCCAGAAAATTCCAGAGCACTATAAAGGGGCTCAGAACACAGAAAAGCTTTGCTACTTCCTATCTATGGGACTTTGGACAAATCAGTTAACATATCAAAACTGATTTTCTCATCTACAAATATAAGGCTAACATATGCATTAGAAGGTTTTGTAAAGATTAAGTGAGTTAAGACTTTAGCCCAGTTCCTAGAACATTGTACAAAAAAATAAATAGTGGTTATTATTATTCTAGTTATTGTTATTACTGTAATTAATTCTGGCACCATATTTTACAAAGAATATTGACAAATTGGGGCTCATTCGGAAGAGAATAAACAATCTAGTGAAGGGTCTGGAAACCACAACTTGTGCAGAATAATTAAAAAAGCTTAGGATGTTTTCCTTGGAAAAAGACAAATTTTAAGAGGAACATGATAGTGTTTTTAAAGACTGGAAAGAACTGCCTATGGAAGAGAGGTTTTGATTAATTCAATGTTGTTTTTGGAACATACAGTTAGAACCAAAGAGTGACAGTTAAATCTTAAACTCTTTCTCAAGTAATAAACTATTCATAACCAAAGCACACCAAATTCTATTTATAAAAGTAAAAAACCTTAAGGCATAGTTATGTAGTACACAAAACTCTTTACGATTACCACAATGAAGATTTTGCATCAGTATAAAAACCGTGTATATCAAGTACGAAACTAAAGCAGGTTATGAAATGTGCACATATATTTCATGATCTAAGAGAAGTAAAAGAATATAAAAACAAACACACAAATTAAATAGCTTGATTGGTAAGGTGATAAGTTTTCCTTCAGAGGCAGGATAACCTCTTAGAGGTGATGACATGTGAGAAACGTTGTCTCATGGAAAGCACTAGGCAAGGTGAATCCATAAAGTTAGATTTGAAAACTCTGTAATCTAGGATCCTTTAAAATTATATTATTGAATTGCGGTGACATAAAATAGGGTTTTTAAACAGTAAAGTGAACAATAAACCCCTTTGATATCTTCCTATCCCAATAAAAAGTCAAAAGTATCTATTCCTCAAAGACCCAGAGAGCTGGGTTCTATGGTCTTGTGGGGGGCACTGTGGCTTCAGGTAGGACATCTGTCCCCACTGTTTCTCTTCTCCCCCAGCCAGGGCCTGTCAACCTTCCTCAACCTCATTTTCTTCATCCTTCGCTAAAAAAGAGGAAGCTGCAAACTTTCTAGGTCCAAAGTCTATGATTCATCTAGATTATCTTGCTTGATAAATATGAACTAGGTCAGGAATTAAAAGTCACCTGAACTTTGCAAATAAGGAATTTCCAAGAATACCAACAAGGAAGTTATTTTATGAGAATTTTTGTCCAAAAATCAGAACAGCTCCTTTTCCCCTGCCAAGTTCAAAGAGTAATAAATGATTCCTTTTATAATTGGTTGAGTGAAAAACTGAAAACTCTTAAGAGACAGGTATCCACAGTAAGGTTTACCAGGAAAGTTACAGTTTTTATAACCAAGATGTCCTTCAATAGTTACCTGTGTTGCTTTCTTAGCCTCAGATGGAAAAGCTGTTTTTCTTGTCAAAGTTCCAGGCATAGCTCCCAGATTGTCTTCATTCTAGAAGTCAATGGAAGGAAGACTTCCATTTTCAAGCACCAGGACACTACCTGGTCCTCCCTTGAGGTCAACCTACTTCCCACCACCGTGATTCATGGTGGTATGAAAACATATGCCTTTCCTTTCCCAGTTGTAGAACTTTAAGATGCCCTTTCTTTACCAGGCAATATACATGCTCCCAAGCAGTGAACCCACAGAATTGCTCAAGGCATTGTGAAGAAAAATGGAACAAGAGACCAGAGAATGGCCTCATTCTCTTCCAATTCTTGGTTATAATTCACATAGACTATCTTGTGGGACTGGAACAAAGTCAGCCTTGCTGTGCCATTCTCTTCCTGGGAGTGTGCTCTGCCACCTGTACTGTAAAAGAAGGAAACATTGTACTACACAATGCTCAAGGGGCCCTGCTCCCATGTCCAGAACTGACCTATAGAGTTCTCAACAGTATGACCTCAAGCCCAGATGTTTACCACCTGAATAGATGACCTTTTTCAGAGTGTAGAATTCTTTGTAAATATTTTTATAATTGATGTGAAATTCCCATGCTTGAAATTAACCATTATCAAATGAATAGTTCAGACCCACATTATTCAACCATCACCTCTGTCTGTCTTCAAAACAATTTTATTTTTCCACAATAAAATCTTGTGTCCACTGAGAAGTTTCTCCCAACTCTTCTCTCTCCCCAGTTACTGGTAACTGTTCAAATGTTCTCTGTCTCTATAAATGTACCTATTCCGGATATTTCCATATAAAGCAGATATATGATATTTGACTTTTTATTCTGCAAAAATTGACTTTTAATCATTCTGTAGTATATACTTTAGGAAGAAGCCTCATTTATATAAAGAAACAGATAAAGATGATCATATCAGTTCACCTAAATAATCATTTATTAGGACTTGGCCTTTGCAACACATCTAAAATGTTTTAAGAACAAAAAAAGATCTATTAACTGTCTTTATACTTAGCCTATATTTAGGAAGAAGGAATCAAAGAAGTGTAGCATATAGGAAAGCTTGAAGCTTTGCAGCTCTTCTATGTTCACATCAAAGAATGGTACTTGCATTAGATTTGTGGTTGCTAGTTCCAGAAATTCAATTAAATTAGCTTCACTCAAAAGGGGAGAAATAGATTATAAGGAGACAGATGTAACTTGCAACATCTAGTAATAAGAAGAGAGCCCAAAGGCAAGAGAAAAGTTTAGGAACATCTGTTTCTCATCTTAATTTCTTTGACTGATCTAACAAAATATTAGAGTAGGTGGCTTATGAACAATGGAACTTTGTTTCTCACAGTTCCATAGGCTGGGAAGGTTAAGATCAAGGCCCTGGTAGAGGTGTCCAATGAGGACCTCTTCCTCACAGGCAGCTGCTGTCTTGTTCTATCTTCATGTGCCAGAAGAGACAAGAAATTTCTCTAAAGTGTTTTTAATTAACTAAGGGCACTCATGCCACTCATGAAGGATCCTTATGGCTTACTCACTTCCCCAAAGCCTTATTTCCAAATACAAACACCTTGGGGGTTAGAATTTCAACAGACTTGGAGGAGACATCAACATTCTATCCATGGCAGCTCCTCTGTATACTTCACCTCAGGTCATTCTGTGCTCTCTGTACACATGATGGGCAAAAGATGGCCACCCCATGAGTCCCAGGTTTATGTCTTTCTTCAAAAGAGGCAGCAGCACATGAGGCTCAGAATATGGGCTCAGAGTCAGACAGAGGTGAGTTCAAATGCTGATTCTTCTGAGTGTAGTGGCACATGTCTGTAATTCCAGCACTCTGGATGCTGAGGCCGCAAGTTCGAGGCCCACCTGTGCATTGTGAGTTCAAGGCCAGCCTAAACTACACAGTGAGATCCTGTATCAATAAAACCAAAGTAAGTAAATAAAGCTAATTCTACTGTTCTGACCCTGTAGCATTGGACAAGTATTTAACTTCTTAGGCCTCAGTTTCCTTATCAGCAATCACATGAGGTTTTTAAGAAATTTAATTAAGAAAACATATATAAAGATCCATGTGTAGCACATAAATTTTCAATAATATTATTGAAATATTATTGCTGTCATTATTATTCAAGAGCAAGTCCTAACTAAGTCTCAGTTATAAATATGGATTTCTAGGAAAAAGATTCTAACTGATGCAATTTGGGTCAAGTGCTCAACTCTGCTCCACAAATCACAGCAAGAGTTTAAAGTCATAGCTGGGAAATAGAGCTGGCAGGTACAGATTCCTGTGTTAGAGACTTGGGAGAGACACTGCAACAGAACCCAAGAGAAAAGATGCCAAGAGCCGGAGAGAAGAGGTACAGAGTGAGAAGTCAAGAGTTCTCTCAGCCCTAAACGAAGCAGCCTCTGGAACACAGGAACGAAGGATGAGAAACCTGCTGCAAGCCTTTTGGTCTTGGCTCCAGAACTCCCAAGTATCCCTGCAACTTCACGCTTCTTATTTAGTTCAGCTGGTGCTGATTGGTTTACCTCCTGTACTTTTTAAAATTGCTTATCTTGTTCAGGGCTATTTTATTCTCTCTCTGACCTTTAGTTTTAAATTTTACTTTATCTTAATTGTACTTCACTCATGGTTCACTTGCTGTAAGCTACTTTCTTTTATTTTATTTTCTGGATTTTTTTTTTTTCCGGGAAGGTCAATGAGTCATTTACTTAATCTAGCTTCTTGTATCATTTTATCTATATTTAACTATTCTATCTTATTTTTTATTGTTTTGTGGCTCTTTTTAAATCTTTTTTTTTTTTGTCCATAATTTCAGGCTGTCTAACATACTGCCAGATAATGGCTGAGAGGATGGCACCATCCCTTGGGAAATGCTACTGGGAACAAATTTCCATTCCATCCTTCTGTAGGGGCTGAAGCTAACCTATATAAACCTCACGGAACTCAGTGTAATTTGACCTATGGCCCCCTCGGCCAGTGGCTTCACATAAGTCTGTTTCTTTATCCAGGGAGAATCGAACCCACACTTTGTTTCTGCTCCCCTGGAAAAAGCACCTCCCTCCAGCACACTGCCCAGACAGGGAACTCCAGTCCTCGGGATGCCAAACAGCTTGCAGCTGTGCTGGAGGCTCTGTCCACTGCAGCACTTCTCAGTGCTGGGAGCTGCAAGACTCAGCCCCTTAACCTCTTTTCTGTACACATTCAGTCTTTGGTCAATCTCTTTGATACCATCTACTTACTCATGGCTCTCAATATGTGTTTTCAGAATCCAGCTTCTCTTGAAGTCCATAAAGCTAACTTTCCACTTGACATCTCAATTTAAAGGTCTAGTAATTATAACAACTTTAATATGTCCCAAACTAAGCTATTGATACCCTCCCCTACTCCTACCCCCTCTGAACCAGCTCATTCCAAAGAGTGTTTCTGTCTCAGTGTTAGCACCATTCTTCTGGTCATATAGGCAAAAAACTAGGAGCTATCTTATGTTAACTCCTTCCTCTAACATCCCATCTCCAATCATCAAATCCTGCTAATTCTACTTCAAACTTTGGATTTTCATGACCATATACCTGGAATATTACAGTACCATACTGTGTGAATATAGGGAAAACTAAAACAATTTTTTTCCTACTCTGTCATTCAATGATGAACATTTCTGTGGTCCCAGATATGAGTGGGGTTTTCCCAACACTCCGAGCAAGCAATCATTCCAGTGGCAGTTTCTCCAGCAGATACCAAATGGGTATTCTTTAATTCAGTTCAATTCAATTCAATTCAACTCTCACATAGTTAATGTGGAAAAAGCATCAGATCAAGGGCTCGATCCCACAAGCCTGCCCCTATTTCAAATGCCAATCATAAGTAATAGGTTTGCCTATACATCTGGCCAGCTATAAATTAGGGTTCCCACCACTCTGTCTTTGGGTTTGATTAATGTGCTAAAACAGCTTGTAGAACTCAGTAAACCCTCGTGTTACTGCCTTACTATAAAAGATATCACAAATGATACAAGTGAACATCAACTAAAGAAATGGGCAGAGAGTGGTACAGGAGGTGGAAAGTTTTCTTGCCCTCACTGGGAATACCCCTCTTCAGAAAATCCACATGTCCAGCTATCTGAAACCAGATCTTTTGGATTTTTATGGAAATGTTATGACATAAGCATGATTAACTAAACCTTAAACCACATCCCCTCTTCTCCCCACAGATTTGGGAGGGGAAAGTACAGCCAGAAAGTTCCATTGTTCTAATTATACCTTATTTTTTCTCACAACCACAGCTCCATCCTGAAGCTGCCTAGGGTCTTCCAGCTAATAGTCAACTCATTAGCATACAAAGAAACACACTGCTTTGGAGAGTCTAAGGATTTTATGAGTATATTCCAAGAAACAGGGACTAAGACCAAATACATATTTCACACACACTCACAGTGACTCCCTCTTTCCATCCCTGCCTTCAAAAGTCTATCCAAGTTACAGTTTTAGAATGATCCATTAGAGCCAGGGGTTTAGCTCAGTGGCACAAATGCCTGCCTGCAAGTACGAAATCGTGAGATCCATCCCTGGTACCAAAAATAAAAAAGGAAGGATCCATTAGACATATTTGTTATATCGTGTGACTCTGTGGAGAAGCCTCCGGGGAGTCCCCAACTTATTGATACTAAAAGCTACATTACTGTGAGCTACAGGTTCACACATGACCTGCTCTAGCACCTACCTGGCTAATCCCATTCCCTACCCTTTTCCCCTGGTTCACTCCATCGTGGCTCTGCCACCTTCCTTGCTGCTCCCGCAATACCAATCATAACCCCGCTCTAAACCCTTAAAATTTGTTCTTCTCTCCTTCTGAAATGCTTTTCTACCAGACATCCATTTTCTGCTCAGGTGTCACTTTATCTTCCTGTTTAATACGCACCTCATCATTCTAGCTCCTTTTCCTACTTTCGTCTCTCTTCACCATCTGCCATATGAGTTTACCGTATGTCTCCCTTAACTGAAATGGAAGCTCCATTAGAAGAAAAAGATTTGGGTTTTTTTTTTCTTTTGGTTTTGTTTTGTTTTCTTCAGTTTGCTTCCTACTGCATCCCTAATAGTGTCTGGCACTTGAAGATGTTCATTAATCATTTGAATACTTATTGAATGATTAAATAAATGACTTAAAATCTTTTGGTATTACAATTCTAGCAGTATTTTCAAATACTGTGCATACATGGGCAAGGGGGAAAGAAGAGTAAAGTAAAAATGAAAACATTAACTGTTGAGCGAACTCCTATTGTTTTCTAGGCACTGCAGTGGATGTCTTTTGTGGTTATTGTTTTTAATCTTAAATTTTGTAAGACAAATAATAATATTGGCTGGATTTACTAGGTTTTCTGAAATTTATCTCTTCTTATTTTTTATCTTTTCACTCAATTAATTGTACCTGAAAGAAATATATACTTTAGAAAGTGAATTTGCTGTGTTATAGGTCTTTCCTCCTGGCTTTATGGCAAGTAAAGGTGGGTTGACCATATTTATCCTGGTGAATTAAAATTAAAATGTGAGCCTTAAGAAAGGGTATAAAATATGAGTATATAATTAGAGAGGGAATCATCTTCAACATATAAAGTCAAAGATTATCTTGATAAAAAGCTTATATTTGATCCAGGTCTCAACAAAGTGACAAGCTTTGTAAATTTAGCTATTTGATATAAGGTAAGCTATGTGTGAAGAATATTGAAGGACTCTTAAAGTACACAGTTTACATAAACTTTGAGTAAATACAGGACACCTTCAAAAGCATCCACCCCCATTCCCACCTACTGTTACTTATTCTCTTGTGTAATGCTATCCACTTGGACATGGATGGGACTTAAGACTTACATCTAGCCAACAGAATGTGGCCGAGGTGGGCAGGTGTTACTTCCATAATTAGGTTACATAGTCATAGCCTCTCTGTTGAATTCTCAGTATACCTACTTTGATGAAAGAAGCTGTTACAATGGATAAACACATGTAGTAAGAACAAAGTCTCTAGCTATTGGGCAGCCAGCAACTGAGGCCCTCAATCTAACCACCTTTCCCAGTCAAGCCTCCAGACAAGAACTTGGTCTCCATGACAAATTCCAGCCTGTGAGGGACTTTAATGTGGGAGACCCAGCCAAGCTATGCCAGTATTCCTAACTCAAAAAAACAACAAGGCAATAAATATATATTACTTTAAACTGGTAAGTTACAAAATAAAAATAACTAGTCCAGTTGGGGACTAATAAAAAAAATTGCATTTTTTCCCAAATCTTTTTTTTGAAAGATACCATTACATTTATAATTCAAGTATCAGTTTACTAATAAATATTTATTATGAGTCTTCTGTATATAATTATTATTTTAGGTGTTATTAAAGTTGGAAATATCAATCAGAAGAAGTCTCTCTGCTCAGCCTCGTGTAGGTAAGTAAGATGTGCTCATAAATAACTATAAAACAAAGGAGAGCCCCAGGAATAGCTAGAAAAGACCCATCACAGACTCATAGTGAAAGAGCATTTGGGCTGGGTCTTAAACAGCATTTGGGGCATAAACTATGTACAAGTAAATGCACAGAGAAGAGAGTTGTGGAGCATTTATGACAAACAATAATTTCTTTGACTACAGCACAGAACACATTCATGGTGTAGGACACACACAACCAGACAGAACTGGAACAGTTAGCTGGGACTATGTTATGAAGCTACTGGAGCTCTGGAAAAAGGACTGAGTTGGTCATTTTTTAAAACACTGTTCAAACTCTATTGCCAAAAATAACACAATCCAAATTTCCTTTTTGAAGCTTTCCTCATTCCACAGCTAATACTTTTAAATATTGAACCAAAGTAAAAATTTCCCATGCTTTGATCATGTTCAAGTTCATTCAAGAATACTTATCCAAAGTCTCCCTGAAACAGCTCATTGCACTTTATAATGCAACCTGAAGACCCACATATTAAAACAGAGATTAACAGCGTCTATAAATCACTGTGTATTTTTGCTATGAGCAAATTGTTCTGTTCAATGTATTTGCTTCCAATAGAGAAATTCTTCCATATTTTTCTTTTTGAAAGTATCACTGTCTTGGGAGTATTCTGCTCTCTTCATCAGTGTTTGAAGTAGACCATATGGCCATAAAATACATATTTACATATAATTTGTACACAGCTTTTACTTGTTATTTCATAGAAGATATTTGAAATGGTACTTGAACACATATTTTCCCTTGTATATTTGCAAGTATGCAATCACTTACAAAATTCATTTAAGAATATCTTGAAATTACTTTTCCCTGGAGGTTCTCTCTACATAATTTCTGTGAATTAAAAAATTCTTTGTAGGGGTTCTTAAGGTGTTTGAAAAACACTGTTCACCCAGCAAGGTATGTTACATAGTCTTTCATATATTACTTCAGAAAATAGTACAAATTTACTATTTCCTCACTTAATAATAAAAGTATACTGACATCCTTTGTAATTGTGCTTCATATTTAAATGCCCTCCCCCAAACATATAACCAAGAATCCCTTGGGCTTTAAAAGTAACCACCAGTGTTTTTGACCTTGTCTCTTTCGATTTCGCACTGTGCATATCTCATTACACTTACAATGCACAAAATCCCATGACACCAACCTGTTCAGCAATCAGATTGCCATCTCCATACCTCCAGAGCTAAAATCTATTTACGTTTCAGTGTCACAATTTAACTTTTTTGACTGATGATACTAAAGGAGCTGGGAAAATTAATGGGGTTCAGCAGAGGTACAGTCTTAACCAGGTTTTGTAATTGATATCTGAAAAGATGCAGCTTCCCCCTTCTTGAAAGACAGTCTAATTAGATGAGGTCTGCATTCCAGCAAAGGAGAAGGACCCTTGAGGGGCTTGTGGAATTAATCTGCTTGGCTCTTTTTCCATCAGAAGAGTTCCCTAAAAGCCAGAGAGATGGGGTGCTTCTGGCAATGAAAGGTCCTTTGAACATATTTGTAATTACATGTGTCATTCTCTAATGAAAGTTCAAGACTGTTGATTTTTTTCTTCTAAATCATATGTTTGTGTATATACACATGTACACACACGTGTGTGTGTAACACTTGCTCACTTAAAATTATTTAAATTTGACAATGGAATTCACTTTGGAATATTTTTAAATAGCAAATTTCTTGATTTACTTAAAATGACTTTATAATAAAATTGATATTAGTATTATTTTTAATAATAAATATCCTTAAGGACCATAATTTGCTTTATAAATGATAATTTACAACCATATACTTTAAATCTTGCATATACAGTACTTAATAAAACAAGTTGTATGACCATTTAAAATTATTAATGAATTTACTTTTTCTAACTTATGAAGCAGCTGACTTTATGAGTTTATTTTCCTATATTATATTTTTATTAGTGCATATTAATTTTATAAAATATTGGGTTCCATTGTGGTACTTTCATATATGCATATGACATACTTTGATCATACCCACTCCTTTATTAGCACTCCCTTAACCCCAGTCATCCTCCTCTTGTCCAATAGCTTCTGAAAAGATTATTTTTATCATCTCTTCCTTCTTCAAATTCATGTCTCTCTACCATTGTTTCAAATATACTGCATAAAGTAAAAATGTTACTTCAAAACAGTGTTCTTACCTACAATTCTCTTTTAATTTTAGCCTCTCAAGATTAAAAAAATACTCCTTTTGCTATTACAAGATACATGTTAAATCTCTTGAATATTTCCTTTATAATTTCTCTAGACGTTAAAGTTGAAAATTTCCCATACTCATAACATCCTATACAAGTACTTCTTAAATTGTATGTCTTACTTATAATACTCAGCTACAAGCTTACCATGCTTTTTATTTAAAAATTTTTAAAAATATTTTAATATTTTTATTCAACCTACTGTACAATAAAATACACAAGCATATTCATATCCATTCATCCTAAGCACTTAAATTTTCTGTTGATTACCAGAGGCAAAATAATTGAACAAACCTAAATTTACTTCTAACTTTTAGAGAAAAAAAAAAGAGTGAACTGGTAATCAGGAGGCAATATTCCTATAAAAAATTAATGAATCCAGAAAAACAGTGACTATGTGATGTTATTACTTTCTGTATTTTGTATGGCTTGCAAATTTTCTTGGAGGAATGTACTATAATTTTTTCTACTTTACTGATGAGGTCATGTCATTATTAAGTAGTAAAGCCAAGACTGGAGTATATATTCTTAATAATTATCCTGCGTTGCCTCTTGCAGCAATAAAGGGTAAGCATCAAAAAGTTCTATAACTGTAAGAATTATGCTCTGAATATGTAAGAATTTAGTTGACTTAACTTAGAACAAAAAGAAAATGAATGTTATACCATTATGTGAAGATTTTTAAAGTGATAGAATATTATCATATAATCTTAATCAAGTATAGAAAAAGTTATAACATTAAATGTTTAGATCTTGGAAAATCATAAACAAGTAATTTTTGCTGCAGCCTTTATTGTCATTCAAATGTCACAGCACTGTAATTGCAGGTATGCAAATGCAGTAAATTAACGGCAGGGTCCACTCCTATGGGTATGAAAGAGTGAGATCAATATTATGCTATTACTGCTTGGTTTGCACAGAAGAAACACGGAGGCAAATGTCAAGGAACCACAGTGGAAATCAGTAGCTTCAGCAAACAGTTGCTGTCATCTCTAAGCTACCAGTCAGTAGATCCTAAGTACTTTTCTTTCTAGAAAACAGTGTGGCTAATTTTTATTTTCAAAACTGAGATTTCTCTTGCACATTCTGGGCTTCATTGTAATGATCCATTGTAGACTGGAAGACAGGAGTTTAGTCCTAACACTGTTTTACACAAGTAATATGTTGGGGTAGCAAAGACCAGAAGGTAATAACACACAAAGCCAGCAGGAATCACTGCACTGAAGACACAAAACAATCAACTATGCCTCCAGGTAACTGCCCCTCACTGAAGTTTAGCCTCAAAGGAGGAGAAGGTGGTGGAAGTATGCCACTGGTTCCTGGCAATAGTCTCCGTAAGTATTCACAAGCACAGCCATTACAAGCCTTGAGTCACCCCCACACTCTCCCCAAAATATATAAAAAGATCCAATCTCAGCAAATGTTTCTTATTTAGGAAAAGGGGGGAAGAAAAAGAAAAAAATAACTTTAGCTATTAGTGCTAGCTGAGGGAATTGATTTTTGAAGTAGCCAAGAGCTAAAAAATTTTCTGAAATCATGATTCTGGAAAATCAGACCTGGTTTTCAATGATGAGGGTTGCTAGGACACTAAAAAGGTCTGAGGTGTGCTCATCTCTAGGATGAGGCTGCAGACAGCATGCTGTGGTACTATCCCGTAGGAGCTTCTGAGCCGAGTGTAAGTTGACAGGAATGATGACTGAGCACACTGTAAACTAAGCAGCTGTTTGAAATGAAGACTTAAGGATCTCAGCTAGGAAACGAACTTTTGTGGCTTACTTCCTCTGTACAAAGTCTAAAGACACAGACACTACCCTGTGACTGCTATGAAGCAACCTAGCACCTAGCACAATGTCTAATCCCAACAACTTGTCAGGACATATACACTAGGTAAAGATTGCTACAGAAGGATGAGATTTTAGTCTCCCCCAATGTTAGTCCGCCCATGTTTTTGTTCAATGTTAGACAACTTAATATTTATTGAGCATATAATTTGGCAAAGGATTTGCCAATCCTTACATGTCTTTATGCATAAAGTAGATTTGTCATTGTGCTAAGTGGAAGTATAACAAGGCCTCACTGATTATTCTGTTATAGAAATTGTGTTTACACAGTACTTTTATGCACTACCCAAGATGTGTGTGTGTTCTACTAATAATCACTTCATCACTAAGCACTGTTCCCACTTCTTCATAGATGAAAAAATAAAAGCATAGAAAACTGCCTAAATTTGTATATATTTGAGTAACAGAGCCAAGACTTGAAGCTAGATTGATCTTACTAGGCCACTTTAGGATACTCTATGAGTGTTGCTTCCTTTCAAAATTGTAAGTGTTATTTTCTCAGAAGCTATCATTCTAAGTCATTCTTGGAACTACAAAAATCACCTTCAAATTCTTGAAGACATACAGCTTTCTTTTCCATTTATTTTAATTAAATAACATGCTATCCATATAATATATACCTAGTGAATGTTCTTACCCTTAGAGTAGTAGTTAAGCTACTGGTTTTAAAGTCAGATCATTTAATTCCACAATACAAGGCGTAATGGGTGGCACTGGGTGGCTACATTATTTATTTGACCTCTTTTGTCTCCTTTTCTGTAAAAGGAGGTAAATAAAAAAAGTCTGCACAGCATGTTTAGCATAGTAGCTAGCACATGTTTTAGCTATCAGCAGATATTATTTCTTTCCATATTTTCTGTTCCCTTTTATTCAGCCTATACTAAGTTGGTGAATGTATAAAATCAAGATAATAAATATGACCTTGGAGAAAAAAGTTAATACATATCAAGCTCAACTCATATATAAACATTCTATGATTTTGCTCATGTAGACTCTTGTCTTTCATGTGGCTGATTAGTGAGTAAAACTCCATAGTTCACCAACAGGTACAGCCACAGGAAAACCACAAAGCAAGTAAAGCTGGTCCTTCTTGTTCTTAGTGTCCATGTCCTACATGACACCAGCACATTTACAGACTCTTTATCTTCTCCATAATAAAACCTGATTTTAAGAAAGGCTCAAACCTTGTTTGTATTAAGATGAAAGAAAACAAATTCCACTCAATAACAAATGTATTCTAAATGGATGATTTTAGGTGATTATATGCTGAAATACACCTGAGAATGCCTAAAAGACTCATGCTCTTCAAAATTAAAACCCTGTACATAAATAACCTAACTCTCTGGAAAACCAGAAAGTGCTTAATCAGGGGCAGTGGGGCATGGCAGCTCTACAGTAATTCTAACAGAACTACCAAATTGTGAAGCTATGTTATAGCCAAGGAATAGATTGGGTTATTTTTCCTTGTTACTAGATCAACACCTTTTTTTATATACAATGTGATTAGAGAAAAAAGATGAATGTCTAGTCTAATCCTGAAAATAAAAAGCCAGAGATAAGGGCCAGCTTCTTTTAAAAATAGTTACAAACATGAGAAAGGCTTCCGTTCACTGAGGAACCCTCTCTCTTTCCATGTATCACAATTGTGTGATACATGGAAACACCCCCTTCTCCTCCGTTCCTCATCTAAATAGGCTGTGATCTAGTTGGCTGCACCTGAGCTTGAGGCGATGCTACTAAAGAACAAGACAACAGCTGCCTTCTACTTTATCCATGTTAGCATCAGTATCATGAGCTCTATGACCCCCCCCAAATGGTTAGATAACATTAAACTGATTTTCCTATTGACTTTGAATTTTGGCAGAAGCCCAAGTACTGAGCATAATTAAACACAAACCTGTTGAGTGTGGATGGTTAATTCAAAGCAGGGATCTTATAATTGTTATATGAGCCCCCTAATGCACACATAGGTGGAGTTTGACTCCTCACCTCTACTTTAAGAATGCACATGGTGACGCTTCCTTGGTGGCACTCCTCTGTAGGGGAGTGCCCTGCTGTACACTGGTGTAGGGGAAGGAAGGGGTTCTACACCTATACAATCCGAACCAAACAAAGAGGGCTTCGGAGAGCCACACTGTGGTCTCCTGAAAGTTTGATGGTCCTCTGCTTGCTTCCTGTCAAGTGCAAATCATTTAATAAAGTACTTTAGGGCTGAAAAAATGGAACATGAAAGCCTGATTCAGTACCCTAGAGCAGTGTGAAGAAGAGGGCTACCATGGAAGCTAACTGTCCTCCCACCAATGGTGGAACAAAAATGTAGCCTTTGTGAGAATCAAATATGGATTCTGTGGAAGGCAGCTGAGCTTTGACCAGGGATTTTAAATAAGAAGCCCATGTGGAAAGGGAAGTGACACCCACAGAGAGAATATGAGGAATATGGATGATTGAAAGCCAGACACAGAAAAAAAATTGTAGGAGCATCATCTGTTGTCAAGGAACTGCAGGTGAGCAAGCCATAGGCACAGGAGTTTCCTAAGCATGCGTAATATCACCCCATGTCTGCAAACCTCGTTCGTGTACATACTTCTCCCACCCATCCTTCCCACGAGAAATCTCAGAGGATCCACAGACAGGCAGAAAGGAGGAAGGTGTGCAAGAACTGGGCAAAGAGCAAAAGAGACCATCAAGCCCATCTTTCTATTGCAGAGTTTTAGTCAGAATTGAGATGAAATAAATAAGATGAAAGGTTAAAACTTGTATATTGAACTAGATTTGGTTTTTTAATGCTTCAGAGTGATCAAGAATATGACATAAAAGACTATGAAGTCTACCTGGGATTTTACTCAAGGGATGGACAAAAAAGTTAGCAGAATAAGTTTAAAGGCATAGCAATGGGAAAGAATAAAGTTATTAACTTGCTTACTTTCAAGGCCAATTCATTCAATAAAGTGTTATGTTATGTTTATGCATGAATTCTGCTATTAGTAATTAGGGGCAAAGGTGCATTTCTACAAATGATGATAGCAATGGTGATTTATGTTTATGTGGACAGCTGGTTTGTGTTAGACATTGCATTAAATACTTTTACAAGTATTCTCATTTGAGCTTAATAATCATATTGAGAAATTCATTAAACCCATTTGCAGTTAAGAAAAATAAAGCTTCAGTTAACTAACCTGACCAAGGTCAGATAGCTAGGACAATCTAAACTCAGTTGTTTTCTCTCCAAAGTCTTAAATTTTTTTTTTAATTTTGTACTGGAATCAAACTCACAACCTTGCAATTGCCAGGCAGATGCTATGTTACTGTGCTATACACTCAGCCCTCCAAAACCTAAAATTCCTAATCAGTAGTTTTCACTGGACTAGTGTTTTACAAAATGATAAAAGTGCTAGAGATTTGAGAGTCTACATACTACCATATCCATTTATCATATTATTTTCTATTTTAAAATTCTCACATATTCTACATTTTTATCTGGATGGAAGACTAAAAATTTCAGCAATGAAGAAAATATTCTATATGGTGCTATCTAATGCAGTAGTTACTAAACACATGAGACTAAAAAATGCTTAAAAATAGGTAGTACAATTGAGTAACTAAATTTTTAATTAATTTAACTTCAACTATAAATAGCCACATGTTGCTGCTAACTGTAATTTCACAGAATTCTGCAATTTAGCAGAATTCATTACTTAAGAAGTGATGCAGTCCAAACATGAGTTACATCCAAGCAGGTAGTAAAAAAATCTAAAACTCCAAATTTTAAGTTATAATTAACACTAGAGTCCATAATATTTCAGTAGCATTTAAGGAGAATTTCTCATGGAAATTATAAACACAAAAGCCTGGGTTAGCAGTTTGATTTTCTTGGAGGAAATAAAAAAGAGTAAGATGCTTTGTGAATACTGCATTTATATATTAGTTGCCATAAATTTAAATTATCCATATCTTTTATCTTTATTCATATCTGTATCATCAAGATTATAGAATTTATATATTTCCAAAAGCATTCAAAGAATTTTCCTATTATGTTTCACAGTTTAACAGTTCTAAAGAGCACCGATGTGTAATTTTTAAATGACAAATGTAATTGTAATGTCTTACATGTTTTGGAATCTGTTGAAAATTGTATTCTTGTAAAACTGAAAACTATGTTTTTAGAGTTTGCTCATTAATCTTATTATAATTAGTCCAACTTAATGTATCACAAATACACTTCAGCCTATATAAAATATAGTTACTAAGTAAATTGTTTTAGAATTAGGAAAATACCTAAAAGCACTTCTCTTTATAAATATTGTTTTGCAAATGAGATAATATGATCCTAAACAATTAATTTTAAATCTGATGCCCAAATTTTATTTTTCAAAACCTTATGTTTTCCTCATTTTTGCCAGAAATTCTTCTTTTTTTTCTTATTATCCAAATCCTACCTGTCCTTCAAGCCCTACAAAAGTCTTTAGCATGAAGAGTTTCCCAGACAGCCTTAGCCTTTACTTCAGTTTGCACCATGGTCATATCTGCATCACTCTATGGTATACACTGCAGTCTTTGTCTCTACAACGTTCTTTATCCTTGTGTATGTTTTCTGCTTGACTACTCTGATTTATATCTGTTCTAGCACGGTGTTTTACATTAAAAGGCATATGCTGATTAACTGATTAAGTTGGAAAATCCATAGATGGAGAACAGATCAGAAAAAGAAGAATTTCTCTCTTAGTTATCTTTGCTGTGTAACAAATTAACCCAGAATATAGTAACAACCATTATACTATATTCAACGATTAACAGTTTGGAAAGCATGAACTGGGGTTGGTTTCTTTTTCGTAAAGACTGAGATCTCAGCAGAGAAGACTAAGGTTCAGGCTAACTCAATAGGTAGGGTTGGAATTATCTAAAAATTTGTTCAGCTGCATGTCTGGTGTTTGAGTGGAATGACACAAAGATTAGGATTACTAACTGAAGCATCTATAGGTGGCTTTTCCATATGACATGGGTTCTTCACAGCATGGCAACTTTAGAGGACAAAAACAGGATCCCCAGCATGAGCATTCTAGTCAATCTGGTAAAAGCCTTTTCTGATCTAGTCTCTGAAGTTACTAGTGTCACTCCTAGCATCCTCTATTGGCTGAAGCAATCCCAACTCACCAGATTCAGGAAGGAGGAAACATGAACCATACATCTTCATGGGAAGACTGGCAATGTCATTTTATCACACGTGGGACAAGAAATATTGTTAGAAAGTACAATTTATAATGTTTCAGTTCTTTAAAAAATGTGAAACAGTTACTTCTAGGGTATAACAGACTATGGTATTTGGATGTATTCAGTCTGTAACCAAATGTGCTGTAACATCTTGCTAATAAGACAGCAATAATAGACATCATTTGTTGATACAAACTATTTAATACTTACTAAGTGCCTTATGATAATTTTTAATTCCTCAAAACAACTCTCTAATTAAGGCCTTATTATGATCTCATTTTACAAACAGCAAAATTATGTCACAAAGTTATCCAATGCTTCATTGTCAGTCAAAGTCAATGGAAGTGAGACTTGATGTCACTCATATCTGTTTGAGTCTGGAGTGCAAGTTTTTAACCATGAAGCAACACTGACTCAATTAGATAACATTCTCTACCTGAAGAGTTCAGAGTTCTCAACCTGATAGCGTTGAGTATGATTTGTAAATACATAATGTACCTAGGAGGGCCACTCCTAACACTGACTCCTCCTGAAGTATGTTGCATTGTTCCTGTTGTATATAGCATGCACAAGTCCTTCTGAAAACATTGTAAAGTTATTTTACAATCTATTTCTCTGACCACAACTTGGTCATTGTTGCTTCTATAATCTGTTTTCAGCAGTTTAGAACCATCCCTTGGTCCTGCTTGTAACATCAATGTCAAAGCAGCAAGCAAAAAACACACTCAAGAATTTTATTTATCCATGGACTTCAGAGGGGTAAAACCAGGCCTCACTAGGAGGTGACCCCCATCTGGAAACCATATCATTTTCATTGTTTCCTTGCATTGGGTTTTATTCTCTTTTGTTTTGTTTGATTAAGTTAAATCTAATAGCATGAGCAATTATTTAAAGGACATATTATGGTAGTGATTTTGGATTTACTATTAGCTTATTTTGAAGTCCTTTATTGCATTCATTGTTTTATTTTTATTGTTTCTACTCTATTCTGTTCTGTTCAATTTTTACTATGTCTGAAGGTATCTGCAGCTATTTTGAAGACAATAAAAGGAATTATGATAACTGTTGCTGATATCATAAGGTTTAGAAGTCCTGTATCACTTATACTAGTTTATTTTGATTGGTTTTATTATTTTATTTCCTTGGTTTTAGCCTCTTTAAAATAAAAAAATTAAATTAAATTTTAAAAAATAATTTTCTTTATTTTCTAATAGTTACTTTTGTTCTATTTTTCAATTATACTTTAGGCTCATCCCCTGTTCTGAAGTGAATGCAATATTGCATGTATTTGGAAGAGATTTATTTGAATGCTTGCCTAGGTGATGGTTTTCTTTAATTTATTGGGCAGCGCAAAGTTACTTCTGCTGCCAGAAATTTCTCCCTCCAGTTAAATACAAATTAGTGAAACCTAAGATACCCCAAGGACTAATTAAAGAGAAACTTTCAAACTTTTGGAAAAGAGCATTTCCACATAGATTTCCCTACAGCTATGCTTATCAATGTGTAGAAAGCTAATTACAAATATTTCGAGTAGTGATTAACAGTCTGAATGAAATTACACATGTGCACAAGATTCCGTTTAACACACTAATGATGGAAGATACAACTGTGGATAAACTGCTCCACATTTCTTTCCTTAATTCAAATGCAGCAATGAAGCTAAGCAGGCACTCAAATAAAGCGATATTTTCCCCCTGAAATGGACTCATATTTCATCCCTAGTTTCCAAATTCTCTTTTTGTTTTGCCAGCCAGTCCCCCCCCTTTTTTCCATGATAACAGAAAGCCACAAATTGCCTAAAGGCAGATGGTCAACCTTTGAAAGATGCTAACATACACCATTCAGTCTTCAAAGGTGTTTAATTGAGCTTTGCTTTTTTCTATTTAGCCTTAGGAGGGGAACAAAAAATTGGCTTCCCTTCATCCTGAGCAAGGGGAATAGGTGTTCTGAACATCAACTTCAAAGTCAAGAGATAAAATAGTATTTCAGGTAATGTCCCAGCTACTGACCTCTGAAGAACTCATTACTAAAACCATGTTGGGTAGCTGTGGAGCAAAACATAAAAAAAGGTTTTTAGCTAGTACAGATTTCTGGGTAGGTTTTTACTGTTCCATCATGAGACACTGAGTGGATATATCAAAGTGGAAGTTGTACATCTGGAACACCATGAAACAACTGGGGTGGAAAAAGGAGAGATGACATTGTGTGCAGCGGTCAATGAACACAACTCATGAAATGGAAGGATGGTTAGACAGGATTAGAAAGCTTTCAGAAATTTTATAGGATTACATGTAAAATTCATTTCAAGTTTCCTATACTGAGAGACTAAAATGGCTGGAAGGAATCTCAAAACAACTTTCTGCACAACTCCCTTATCTATCTATAGGTACACATCAATGTGTAGAAAGCTAAGAATAAACACATGTGTGTGTGTGTGTGTGTGTGTAGAGATATAAAATTGCCATATGTATTATTTTACTGTATTTTCACACAATACGAGACATTCAAAAATGAACCAGTCCATTTTAATGAGTACCTTATTGAATGAAATATAGAGAGTTTAGTGTTCTAATATTAGCTACATAAGTAATTTTACAAAAAACAAAAGAAAACAAAACAAAAACAAATTTCAGGCCTCCAACTTTCCAGCCTTAGAGTTTTCCTCCTAGTGAAGACTAAATATAAATCCTTTATATTTAATATGTGTGTATGTGAGTGCTATCTATGCTACAAATTTAGTGATTTTGTCTACTAAATATTACCAAGTACACATGCTTAGCTGAGGTTTTGTACAGTGCTACCTTAGAATAGTGCTATTTTATAACAATTTTTTTAAAAAGCACATATTAGAAAACAAAATGTAGACAATGGGCACAGTAGCAAGCTTACGTGGTGACAAAATTTAAAACCAAAGAGCCAACAAACAACTTGCTCCACTTTCACACTTAGTATAAGAAAACTACAGCTATTCAAAACCTACTAAATTTCCCCTCACTATTCTCTTAACCCTTTCCTCTTTATGGAGAAGGAAAAGTTTATTCATTGATCCCTTTGTTCATTCATTCTTAGCTATTTATTGAGCACCTAATCCACGCCAGAACTAAGCTAGAGGTGGAGTATATCATGAGGAAAAAGACATGCCAAGAAATTTCCAACCTAGTCGAAGATGTAAAATAGCTTTTACAATAGGTAATAGGCTTATGTTTACAATAGTACATCTTGGCCACTAGTAACCCCCACTGGGGAGGTCAAGAGAAAAGTTTCTAGAGAAAAGGATTCTAAGTGAAACCTAAAAAAGGGCAGAGGAAAGAGTAAAGAGGCAATAGATTTAAAGGAGTGGACACAAAGGATTTCCTCTTAAAAGAGCTAGTAAAACAGGTCACAAGGGAACCTGCCAAAAAGAAAGACTGAAATGGGAAGAGGACCACATGCTGGTCCTGTAAACTGTAAGCCCGGGAAGGCCTTGATCTCTGGAGTGAAGGCATATGGAAGATGGTTAAAGGGTTGCATTCAGAAAGTCTCAGAGAAAAGACTCCGGACCGGTCAAGGAACCAATTAGTCAGGGACCACAATTCAGGTGAGAGAAAACAGTGACCTAAAATGTTTCACAAACTAGTCAGTTAATAGGAGACAATTTTGTTTCCTCAGTTCTGCATTTTGATATGTCCTTTATCTTATATGTCCCTGTTAAACATTTTAAAATACAGACAAACAAATGCAGACATACTTTAGGGACAGTTCCCCTAGAACTGCGCTATCCTCTAAATCCCATTAACCTTCTCCTTTGAAGATGACCTGTGGGGGATGACCTGGTTACAACATACCACCTTTATTCTGTAACTCCCTGGGGCCACTTCTTTTAGATCTTCTTCCTAGATCTAATTTATCTTTCTTCTCCATCAGCCCTAAGCTTTCTGCACATTTTCTTAACCCAGACCCCTTTTCCATAAGACTCTTATTATTTTGACCTCTGCTATCTTAAATGGAAGTTTGACAGACACATTCTTTTCAGTAACAAAGGAGTTACTGATCTGAGCTTCTTCGTGAAGTATATTTAAACTTGCTCCTTGCACTTCTGTCCACCAGTCGATCTTCCCTCAGGCTCACATATTCCCTGGGATCAGCAGCCTCTCTGCAGCTGTCTTCTTACAGAAATGGCCTTGAGCATACAGCCCCAGTGCACATTTTGGCAGGAATATTATAGAAGTAAAGAATCAGTGGCGGAAGGAAGTGGAAACACTAGAAGAATCTGTGTTGTCTACTGGGGCATTGCATCCTAAAAATTCATCGACCACACACTCCACACCCACAAAGTATTGCATCACACTTTGAATATCATGAAAGCAGACCTCACATGATTTTAAAGAAATTCACATTGCACCACAAAAGGATATGAAAATAAATTTTGTTTTAAAATAAAATAACCGGAATGATTTTTGGCACTATAACAATGGGAAAAACTAAAGTGTCTAGGCCAATTCAATCATATTCTGAGTGCCTCTATTAAAGTTAATACTGGTAAAATTAGATCCCAAAAGAGTTTGTCTCTGATGACAAAGAAACTAAACTGAGTTTGAACAGGCCTTATCTGGACTGAATTTTTACCATCTCAAAAATGGTATTACTTAAAGTCACATTACTTTGACATTGGGAAATCTATGTACATGTTATAGCCTTCTCTTGCATTGCAAGAGGTGGCAGTGAAGTTTTCCTACAAGAAAACTGATGCTGTCACTGTCGATCTTTCCACAAAGTCACCCTGAGGCCACAAATGAGGGCTTGAGAAGGAACAGAGATTACCTTTCCCTTTTTTACATTAAGAACTTGTCTTAACAAACCTGGAAGCTTGAATGCACTGCTAACAAGCTGGTAACCAGGTAGAAGGTGAGTGTGTCAGCTACCAGATGCAAAGCAAAGATGAATGAGTGCTGTGAGGAATCCAAACAGATAGGGAACAGAGGCAGCAATTTTAACATATTCCATAGAGGTGGTAGTTCTTCCATTCTTTCACCATAAACAATCCTAAATATGCCCAACGTCCTGAAAATCTGAAAATGGTGAAATGTAGTCTCTGGCCTTTGCTTTAGGAAGGGAAACTAAAGAAGAACCAGTTCACAGCTGCCACAGACAAGTCCAGGGGAGCTTTCTAACTTTCTCCAAGGCCAAGATGGGAGAAAACCGAGCCCAGACAGCAGTGCTCTCAAGAGGCGGTGCAGCAGTGCAAGGCTTGCTGCAGGCTCATTCTGCAGGGACCAGCCCAGAGCCAGTGTGTTGAGATGCCCCGCTGTAAGAACCTAAGGACAGCAAGGAGAGAAACCAGCCCCAGTGTCTCCAGACAATGTCACCAGGCTGTGAGTGAGAGTACACCATTCGTGGAGTGGTTTGGCCCACTGCATAGTTTTAAATTGTTTTTGTTTGTATTTATTGTTTAATTTATATCTGTGGTGGATCATTGTATTAAAAGCAGAAAGAAAAAGCACACTGATGTTGAAATACACATTTATAGAAAACATTAAAAAAAGATAATTCTACAAATTTCCATAAAATTTGCTTTAGCAAACACAGTTTATATTCAACTAATCAAAATATGTAAACAGCATAGCAAGGGGTCTCTAATTCCACAAAAACTAAATGGAAAAATACCTTGCCAATAATATGAAATTTGCTTTTTCTCTAACAGAATTAAAGATTATCCATAACAATATGTCTTGTTTGAGAAGAAAAGCCAGCAGAAAGCAATTTAATTCTTTTCTTTCAACTTGTATTTGAGGAAGAAAACCATGAAAATTATATAAATAAAGCAATTTGTAATTGTAAGAGAAAAATGCAAGAAGCTCAAACTTATAAATAAGCAGTTTTGTTATGTCAGCACAAGTTATGCCTGTATTTTAAGGTCTCAAACTAAACACTGGCAAATATCACTTTCTAGTCCCTTCACAATGCTTTTAGTTACATAATTAATTTTTTAAAAATTCAGAAGAAAAAAATCATTTATTAAATTGGGAAAAGTTAAAATATATTTTATATAACAACTATTAAGATTAAATTTAAACAACCCATAATTAGAACAGCCATATAATACCATATTCACAAGGCTTATTGAAAGAAACAAATATGATTATATGAGCATGGTCATCAAATTTGCTATTTTCTAAGAATATTTAAAATAATATTGAACAACAAAGGAAGAATATAGAAAAATAAAGAAATTTGTTAAAGGGAATCTAGAACCCTGGGAGATCTTGTAATGAGTTAAGAGACATTTTAAAGAGCTTATTAGCATTTGATAACCTTTGTAGTTGGCCAAGTGCTACTCTGAAGATTCCATTATTATATGGTATACAGGTTGCAATTAATGAAATGAAAACTCGATCTATCAGAAAATTGCCAGTTAGCAAGACAGGGATTAAGAATATAATTGCAATTTGAGAAAAAGCATTGATAATTAAAAAGTCAAGATGATTCTACCTCTTAGGAACTCATGTTACGGGTAGTTTATAATGCAAATTTTATCTTTTATTAGCTATGAGAAGGGAAAACTTTAGCCCTGAGCATGCAATCTTCTAAAAGAAGACAGCCTACTTCTTCTATCTTGTCCTGTTCTCTTGACATCACTGTTATCCTTATGAGCCATTCACTGACTATACCATACACCCTCATAAAACTATGTAAATTATTGTTGATGTGCTAAAAATAAAAATAAATATCAAACAAGAAACAAAAGCAGCAAACAAGGACTAGATACAAAAGAGTAAACCACAAAGGCCAAATTTTTCTAACCCATATCAGGGTTAACATTGTCACCATCACCACTACAGCATTTACCGTATCCACCATTACAAATATTAGGGCATTCCTTAGCATTTCTCCTGACAAATTCCAGAAATCTGCAAACATCATTTTAAAAATGTTTAATATGATCTTTATAAATACCTGTTACTGTCTGTCATTTTTCTCTGCCCTGTTTTCAACAGCTGTGAGAATAATACCTGAGAGAATAGCAGAATAATCAAGTAGTCATTCAGATCAGTTCCATGAGAAATTCCAGGAAGTTATGACCTCTCTGCTTTTGCAAGGGAACCCAGATTGGTTCAGTTCACATTCCAATGTTCTAACAAATAGAGAGAACACTCCTCACTGACAACTAAACTGCCCTGTTGTATTATCTTTATGCTCAAAACATTAGAAGACATTCCAGATATTACTAGTAAACTAAATCCAATAGCACATTAAAAAGATTATTGGCCATAATCAAGTAGAATTCACTCCAGGGATGAAAGGGTGTTTCAACATAGACAAACAAATAAATGTCATATACCATATGAACAGGACAAAGTACAAAAGTCTATAAACATCTCAATAGATATACAAAAGGCATTCAATAAAAATTCAATATTGCTTCATTATAAAATTACTAAGCAAATTATGAATAGAAAGAAAGTACTTCAACAATGTAAAGGGTAAATAAAATAAGCCAACAGCTAACATTATAGTTGGTGGGAAAATGCTGGAAGTTTCTAAAATCTAGAACAAGGCAAGGATTCCCACATTAACCATGTTTATTTAACATATTATTGGAATCCTACACAGAGCAATCTGTAAGAGAAATTTTCTCTTATTAACAGTGCATGGTCTACACTGCTCCATGCTGCTCATCTTCCCCCAATATTCCGGGAATTGAGCCGTTATAGTTTAAAGCTGCCTAGGTTAAATTCAGACTAGGATTAAGCTGACTAGAAAACCTGGGTTGCGAGGTAGAAACAGCCCCATTCCATGTTTAAGGAATTTATCTTCCCTGGGCATCTGCTGCCCATATTAGGAAGCACCCTTTGCCGCCCAACTCTAGACCACCCTATAGACGCCCCCTCCAATGAATGTAGAAAGCCATTTAAACTAACCAATGCCTTCTGCTTCTGTAACCACGCTTGCCAAAGCCCTGCCTTCCTTTGTTCGGTAGTTTTAAAAGCCATGCTCCGGCATACCTCGTGGCTCTCTGTTCCTGCGTGTTCAGTGGGCCCCACGCATGCTTGGACAATAAATAAAACCCCTTGCCTATTGCATGAGATGGCGTCTGTTGACTTCTTCCTACACGCTGCGGGCGTCTCGACCCTCACAATCAGGCAAGTGAACATCATACAAATTGAACAGTATGAAGTCCAACTTTTACCATGTAAATGATATAACCTCAAAAATAAAAAACCTTACAGATTCCCTCCAGAAAACTAGTAGAATTAATAAATGAATTTAGCAAAGTTTGTAGGACTTAAAATCAATATATAAAAACTATTAGAGTTGTTATACAACAATAGTGAATTATCAGAAATATAAATCAGAAAAGCAACCCATTTATAATATTTCCTCTCCCCCACAGAAACTAGGAATAAATTTAACAAAAGAGGTAAAGGATCTCTATACTGAAAATTATAAAATATTGATGAAAGAAATTGAAGAGGAGACATAAAAAATGGAAAGAGATATTGTGTTCATGGATTTTAAAAATCACTGTTAAAATATTCATATTGCCCAAATCAATCTACAGATACAGTGTAATCCCTGTAAAATTACCAATGACATTCTTCACAGAACTACATAAAACAATTCTTAAGTTTGTATGGAACCAGAAAAAACCCTAAATAGCCAAATTGATTTTGAACAAAAAGAATAAAGCATTACACTATGTAACTTCAAATAATAATACAAAGCTATTATCATCAAAACATATTGAGATTTAGATAAAATTAGACACAGAGATCAGTGGAAGAGAAAAGACAGTATAATAGTAAATGCATAATCTACAGCCAACTGGTCTTTATAAAGATACTAAGAATACACATTGGCAAATGGGCAACATTTTCAATAAATGATGCTAAGAAATTTATGCTTACAGACACAGAAGATTGAAACTAAATCTCTAGATCTTTTACCAGCTATAAACTACTTCAAAATTGACTTAAGATTTAAATGTAGACCTGAAACTATGAAACTACTCCAAGAAAGCACAAAGATATACTTTGTGATATCACATTGAACAAGAATTTTTTTAAACAAACTCCAAAATACAAGAAACAAAAGCAGTAAGCAGCTTTTGATTGGTTTTATAATAGCTGAGGGCAGAATTGTGGCTACCAGGCTAGAATAAGTAAAGGGGAGAGAGAGATGGGGGAAAATGGTCAATAAGTACTAAGTTATAATGAAATACAAGCTTTTGTATGCTACTATATAGTGAGTAACTATAGAAAAAATTATGTACTGTACATTTCAAAAATCTAGAAGAATTCTAAATATTTTCACCATAAACAAATGATACATATCTGAGAAGACAGATATTTTAACCTGATTTAAACAGTATAACCTGATTTAATTTTACATGACATTTCCATTCCTCTGTATAATTTTTTAAAATTTTATTTTTAAACATACTAAAACCAAAAGAAATGAAACAATAAAGCCAATCAAAACAAAACAATGAAAGTGATATAGGACTTCAAAACAAGATAATAGGAAATCAACAATGGCTACCAAAATGCCTCTCATTATCTTCACAATAGCTGTGCATACCATCAGACATAATAAAATCAAACAAAACAAAACAGAATAAAGCCAATCAGAACAAAACAATGAAAGTGATACAGAACTTCAAAACAAGATAATAAGAAATCAACAATGGCCACCACAATATATCTTCTTATGTTTAATAACTGCACATACCATTAGACATAATATCATCAAACAAGCAAACAAAAAACCAGAGTAAAACCAAACAAAACAATGAACATGATATAGGATTTCAAAACAAGTTAGTAGGAAATTAAAAATGGCTACCACCTTTTCTTTTTAGATACTTCCCCCTTTCACTTTCACAATATCTATTGTACATTTGGATCCCACTAACTCCTTGTAGACTAGGAAGACAACCTGCTGTTCACCCATGTGAATCCAAACCATTTCACTCATAAGCATGATCTCAAGTTGTTAGCATTTACCTATAAAAGCCTAGATGTTGTCCATGTTTATAGCTGATTAGCTTTCCATTGTAAAAAAAAATACTGTGCCGTTCATATCCATTCAGCAGTTGATAGGCAGGCTATCCCAACTTTTCTCCTCTATTCAGTTGCCTGCCCTGCTCAGCCACCCACCTCTGCTTCTGCTCCTGGAACCATGATCATCTTTAACTCTGTCTCTAGAATATCCTTCAACAATATTTGTAGAATTGGTTTGTTGGTCATGAATTCCTTCAGTTGTTCCTTATCATGGAAGTATCTTATTTCTCCACTAATTTTGAAAGATAGCTTTGCAGGGTACATCAATGTGGGTTAGAAGTTGTTTTCTTTCAGTACTTGAAACAGTTCACTCTAAGCTCTTCTTGACTTGATGGTTTGTGTTGAGAAGTCTGTCATGATTCTGATAGGTTTTCCATTATAGATTATCTTTTCTTTTCTCTAACAGCCTTTAATATTGTGTTCTTGTGCTGAATTTCTAGGATCTTGATTAGTATATGTCTGGGTGTAGATTTATTTTGTTTATGGCTAGTTTCAGTTCTATATGCTCATTTATCTGTATGTCAAGTCTTTTTCCCATGTTTGAGAAGTTTTCTGCTATTACTTATATAAATAGTCTTTTTATGCCATTTGTGTTGCTCTCTGCTTTTTCACTGACATCTATCAGTCTTAAATTTTGTGCATGTGTAGGGGCTGGGGATTTAGCTCTGCGGCATAAGTGCCTGCCTAGCAAACACGTGGTCGTGAGTTAAATCCCCAGTACCATAAAAAAAAGATTTTGTGTGTGTGTCATCTTGCAGCCATTGTTATTTCCTGGTTCCTTGTTATTTTTAATGGATCTTTCCTTTTGTGATCACTAGCTGCAATCCTGTCTTCAAGGTCTGAAAGTCTATGTTCAGTTTGTTTCAAATGATTTTGTCAGCTTTCAATGGAGTTTTTAATTTCCTGGATATCTCTTTGAATTTGTCTCATGTTTTGTAATTCCTTCCTATATTGTTCATGCAAGGTTTCCATCATTTTCCTAAGCTCCTCTTTTTTATCCATGTCTTCCTTAGATATTCTCAGCATTTCTTTCATTGTTTGTCATTTGTTTTTTTACCTGAAATATTATTTCTGATCTGATTACTTTTACAGCCTCATGAAGTTGTTTCTTTACTTCAGTTGCTATCCTTTAAGAAATTTCAAGTGGGTGGCTTCCAATTTCTTCTATTTCTATGTATCATTGGCTTGTTCTGTGTGGGATGGAGGCCTGAGACTGCCTTTTTCTCCTTCATCTTGACATTTTTGTGGGTCCCTCTGGACAAGCCAGTTGCAGGGTTCCAGGCACTTCTTACATTGGCTTCCCATCTGTGGTGTAGTGGAATGGGTCAGACACCTAGGTTTCTCCTAACCTAGGTTCCAAGGGAGGTGGTGGAGAGTGGGACAGGATTCTCCAGAAATGCAGAGCTATGCTGAGGCTGCCCTGATGGAAGCAGGCATGCAAGAGTTTGGCTGGCTGGTTCTCCTGGCCCATGCTGGGTACTGGTCCCTTGTGGGCTTATGGGGGCATCTATGTTCAGTTTTCTCTTCTGGTGTTCACATTTCTGTGAGAATGTCCCTGCTGCATCCTAGAGATGTGCTGGTATGGAGCCAATCTTGGCCTCTGCATATGGTAGCTGGGACTGGTCTTTTGTCTGAGGAGTTCTCTAGAGTCTAACAGCTGTCTTCTTGCTGTTTCTTACTGCTTCACAAGCTACTTCATTACTGGCCTCACCAATTACTTTGCCTTCCAGAAGCATGTGTGCTTCTGTGCCCTAGGCTGTTGTCATGGGTTTTGGGGTTCCCATCAGTCTTACACTCTTCCAGCTGGCACACCCTCCAGGATACAGTGGAGGAGGCCCAGATCTCAAACTCACTGTCTTTCAGTCAGCCCACCCTCTGGGATACAGAGGGAGGAAGGAATACAGAGCAGGAACTCACTATCTTCCAGAAGGCCCCTCCCTCCAGGAGGTAATCTACTCTGTGTAATTTTTTTAAGTTTTATATATTAATTTAAAATAAACTGTAGAATGTAAGATAATAATCTACTCTGTATATTTTTAAGTTTTATATATTAATTTAAAATAAACTGTAAAATGTAAAATAATAAAGGAGTCAGCAAAAACAGACATTCCAATACAACAATTCACTTTTTTTTCAAATATGTAATTGCTAGGTTGAACAACTATGGTTTATAAAATATTAGAAAGCCATTTGTTTTATTTTTCCACTATTTAAATTTCTTCCTGAGGATAATTCCTCTCAGAGCCTGCATAACAACCTCAAAAGGCCACATTTCAGAAGCTAGTTTAACAAAATAAAGAGCTCAATGAATGCACTTACATAAAGCAAGACATCTATGTCAACTATGAATGTGACATAAACTATCATTTCTTTGTTTCCCCACATATGTAATTCCTCAACATTCTCAGGAAGTTCCATCTCTTACCTAAAGGTGAGCATTGAACTCCATTTCTCTCTCCTTTGAGACAGTCCACAGAGCACAATATTCTCAGATGTACATGTCTAAACTCTGAGCTATGTTGACTAACACAAAAAAAATGAGTGGAAGACTTCAGCACAAGGTAGGGCCCAGCCTCAGGGGCATAGCTGAGTTTACTATGCTTTTAGAACTTTTGACATAGAAAATTAAAAAATAGTGTAGTGAAAATATGCTTATATGCTTTCTAGTCATAATAATATAACTTGAGGCTAATGACATTATATGATACTGGTGATATAGCAAGAAACTGAAAAAAAAATTTAAATGCTAATTCTAGGTGACAAGTTTTACCCAAAGCAAATTTTTTTCAACCACTGAAATAATTATTCTAACATTTTAGGGTGGCATTACTAAGGTCCAAAAAGTTCAATAAGACACTACTTGGTACTTTCCAGAAATCTATTGGATACTCTCCTTGATGAAGCTGAAGACAATAACCAAGAGTCAAATACATCGTCAAGGAAACCAGAAGAGATTTAAGAAGCTATCTTAATGGATCATCACATAATTGATGCCACCTAGGGGTCTCTCTCAAGATTTTTACCATTTGATCTTAATGCAATGAAGTATAATTTACATATAACCTATGTACTTCAGTCTTCATTTTTTTACTAATTTCAAATGTAGTCTTTTGTATGCTCAGTTCACTTGAATTAGTCACATTCTTCAAAGAAGCAAGGTTATTCTGACTTGTAGTTTCAGTGGATTCAGTCCATGGTGTTGTCTCACAGGCAGAAATGTTATAGTTGAACAGCAGTGCTAAAAAAAGTTGTTGATTACATCAGGGCCAGGAAACACAGAAAAATAGGAAGAGCTGGGGACAGGAAAACACCCTTTCAGGTTATACCTCCAGAGACTTACACATTCTGACCAGGCCCCATCCTGAATGCAAGACTGGGGGGCGGGGCATATCAGATCTAAATATAACAAGTATCTATCTGTGCTTCAGCTACCCAGCAGATTGTCATTATACTTTAATGGGTTTTATACACAGTTTCCAAGAGTAATAATTAATTTTCAGTTAGCACAAGATGCATATTTTTACATAATGACCTAATAAAACCACAAATATGCAGGTATATAACTGAAGAACTATTTGAGTCACAATGATTACTGTAATACATGTGATGCATTTTGAAATTTGGTACTCTATTTTTAATATGCATTTTCATGAACTGATTAGCTGATCTAATAATGGCTTTCATTCTGCATTTTAAACCCATTTTTTTCTACATCTAATTTTCAAATTGTTGCCAGAATCCATCAGGGCAAAAATTAATGAAATTAATGATAGAATTATCTGGGCATTAGATCCACCAGGTTTTTTTTTTTTCATTCTTCACTTCTAGCCCAAGAAAAACCACTGTGTCAAGTATGTTACAGAATTCTCAATTAATCTCTGAATTCATAAAGGAAATAATCTTGGCTTTTAAGTAAATATAAGAACAAAGGGCTTGTTTTATCAGAAAGACACACAGACACTATATAACACATACATACAGAAACAAATACATTCAAGTACTGGAGCAGAGACAAAGTCCTGGCAGGGTGTATTCTAACTGCACAATAGTGATTATCTCAGGAATGTGAGACTGAGGGAAAGAATAAAAGGAAGAGATTTTTTTAAATACATTCTTATTTTTTAAAGTAGACTTGTTATTATAATTTTAAAATTGTCTTCAGTTTTTACATTTTTAAAACTATGAAAATAAACATTTTAACCTCTTGTCACCATCTAAAGAAAATCAGTGATAATTCAATGCAATTTGTTTAATCCTTTCTTCTATGAACAAACAAAAACACACACATCCACACATCCACACAGCACCATAATTACAGTAAACATAGATTTTCATCCTTTTTCATTTAGGACAAAAGGATATTTATTCATGTTGTTAAAAATTTTTCAACAACTTAATATTTCATAATTCTATATAATTCATCAAACAGGTACTTCACAAGAGACAAAAGTAATTGTTATTATTTCCAGAATTTTTAATAATGTCATTATAAAGAAGGATCAAGAAAATTATATACTATTAAATTTATACCACTGTTCTGTGACACAGACATTTATTTCAAATACCATATGATTAATGACCAAATAATAGTTTAATGAGAAGCATGTCTTAGTATCACTAAGCATTTTTACACAGTCTTCAGTAAAACAGTTCACAAATGGTCAGGACTTTGAGATCTGATCATTTCAAGTGACATGGAAAATTTTCAAAGAAATTAGAATCTAGTGAATTTAATGAGTAGCATGGGTAGGTTATATAGAAAAACAACGCCACGCTGTTAAAAAGGGAAGTGGTCCAGAATGGGCTTTAATACACTGCACTTGAGGTAAATGTAAAATCCTAGTGGCTGTATGTAAGTAGACAGCTAGGACTGCCAAAAAAGATGAAATATTCCAGCTGTGTATTTAACAATAAAGGCTAAAGCCATGACTCGTGAATGAGACCAGGCAAGGACACTGTATGGAACAAAAGGAGTAGACTATGGTTAGACAGAAATCCAGGAGTAGGTGCTGCAGCCTGCACCTGCCTCCTCCCTCTTTTGCTTTAAAGACACTTCATATACATCGTTCCTACTGTATTTTTTAACATAATGTAAGCTTTTCAAGGGCATGTACTTTTCTTCTTCAATGGTATGCAATATATGGCTGGACTTCTATTTCCAGTAATAACAGTTTCCATAATTTAAATAACCCTGTATCCATTACAAACAAGTACCTTCTCCAAGGGAATTAGAGACGCAGTAATATGAGTAACTACCAGATCCAGAAGAAGAAATAAATCAACAGAAGTGAGACAGACCAGGAAGCACCCAACCCTCCCCTTTTTCCTGTGCAGACCAGAGGGGAGCATGTCTAGAGATGGTTGTCAGGCCCTGCCTCACCTACATGGACTGGGACAACTTGCCGCTTGCCTCAGTGTTCTCCTGCCACCCCTGAGTTTGCTTCACAGCCCCTCTCCAAGCCACTCCAGCAGGAGGTACAGCTCAGTGGTCATTCACGGTGCCTCTCCCCCATGCCTGCCAGTCCAGATGTTGCTGTCACAGCATCTTTAAAGGTGCTATTGCTAATGTGGCTAAATCAGGGAAGGAGCATTCTGGGCCCACCATTTATATCCTCAACTTCCCCAAACCCCAGTAAGCTGTAATGAACACAGCTGGCCTTCTGAAGGTTCCCTGGTTTCAACCCTGTCATTTTTCCACCTGTGTCAGTCCAACAAAGATGCCCCGCCCTCTCATTGAATCTGGCCTTGACCTTTGTGGCTATCCTGAGGCCTGGCACCGCTTGATCTAATCACAGGTCCACACTTGGGCCAGTTAACAGGCCAGAATTTAAACAAATCAAGGACCACAATACTCCCCTGTACTTTCTGGATTGGTCCCAGAGGGCTCCCTCTAATGTAAGGACTTTTTGTGCTGCCACAAAGGTTCCCCTAAAATAAAGACTCTGGTGTGTCTATAAATCTGCTTGTGATTTATTTCTCTGGCACAGTGGCTGGGAAGGTCCTGTAAATCTACTCTGGAGCAGTATGCACAGAATGACTACTTCAAAAGAAAGAGCAGTAAACACTTGGGACTATTAACTCTGAAGAGACCAGAGATCAATAGCCAGTGAAAATCAGCAAAAGGGACCAGCACTCTGACAGCACTCAGCATTATCTGGCGTCATGCAGCGGCACTAAGACTAACAGAGCTGTACTTCGCTGATTCATGATTTCCATCTGAATCTAGCAAAGAACCTTTCACCGATTGGCACAGAGGCAAAATTGGGATTTTGGCTCCCTTTTCCCAAGGCTATCACTGAAAGAAGATGCTAAAAGGCAGGGCGGCTGAGCAGGGCTCTTGACAGTATCACAGGAATAAGCACACAAAAGCTGGAAGCCAAGACCTTCTGTGGAATATAAGGAAGTACTGACAAATCCCAGGCTCTGTGAGTTAGGATTCCCAAGAAGAAAAAGTAACTAAGAAAGGATCCCTCACTGGAATTACAGTTTACAAGCTTTTAATTCTCTTAACTCTAGAAACTAAACTGAGGTAGTCCCAGGCTGTAACTATCCAGAGATAACTGAAGAAAAAGTTATCTTTAGAGAAATATACTGAGCTTCAATTTCTGCACAGTTTTTAAGTACAATGGCTGGCTCACAACCCAAAACATTCATACATGTGAAAAGACAAAATGAAATGAAGGTGAACCAACAAAAACCACAGGAAATTTGGAAGACTGATAGGGTCTGCAGGTATTTATGCTATCAAACACAGACTTTAAAATAAATCTGTTTACTAGGATTGAGTTTATAAAGATACAATCAAGAACTTTGATGGAGATAGAAACCATTAAAAAGGACATAGTATATTTTAAAAATATTGAAATTCTAGAAATAAAAATACTACTAACAAAATTAAGAACTCAGTGATGAATTTAACAGTGGCTTAGATACAAATGAAGAAAGAATTGGAGATATGACACACAAATCAAAGGAAGCAAGTTAGATTGAGGCACAAAGAGAAAAAAAGATAAAAATATTGGAACAAATCTAACAGATATAGAGAATAAAATAAATCAGTCTAAAACATGTGTAAATTGTATTCACAGAATAATAGGGGAAAGATAAGGGACAGAAGCAATATTTGAACACTGGTTAAATAGGGTTTCCAAAACAAAGCATTCTAAAACATAGATTTAAGAAACTGTATAATTTCAAGCAAGTTAAATAAAAAGAAATCCATGTGTAGGCCTGATCAGTATCATGAACAAAATGATTGTGCAAAACAGCAGAGAAAACGGGCAGATTACTTCAAAGGGGGCAATAATTACACTGAGAGTTGACCTCTCAACCGTATCAATGGAATCTAGAAGATACATATTTAAAGTACAAAAGAAAATGTTTAAAAAATGAAAATTTGTTTCCCACAGAAATGTATACATTGAAGTCTTAATGCTCAGTGGAATTGTACTTAGACACAGGTCCAGTGAGGAAATAACAAAGTTAAATGAAGTTGTTAGAATGAGCCCCTAATCCAACAGGATTTGTAATTAAAGAAAGTGCTCCTAGTTTCTTTCTCTCTGTCATGTGAAGCCACAGTAGGCAGGCAGTTAGCAAGTCAGGAAGAGAGCCCTCTCCAGGAAATAAGCTAGCCTGCAACATGATTTTGGACTTCACAGAATCCAGAGCCACAAGAATACAAATTTCTGTGATTAAGCCACTTAGTTTGTGATATATTGTTACAGCAGCCCTAGCAGACTAATACTGAAAATTTGAACTATTATAGTTTGCATCTGGATTGTTCTCCTAAAGTCTGTGTCAGGGTCTTGGTCCCCCGGGGTTTGCTTTGGGAGGTAGTGGAACCTTTAAGAGGTAGGACCTAGTTAGGAGGTCTTCCAGTTTTTATGAGCATGCTCGGGAGAAGGACTATGGATCCCCAGCCCTCCTTCTGTTTTACTTTCTGCCATTATGAAATGAGTAGTTTTGCCATGGTCCACACCATGATGTGTTGCCTCAACACAGGCCCAAAAACAATAGGGCCAACCATGGACCATGGACTGAAACCTCTGACACTGAGTCAAAACAAATCTGTCCTCTTTTTAAATCAATGATCTCAGGTATAATTTACGGTCAAAAGAGACTGATTGACACATGTGCTAATTTACAATTCTACTGAAAGTGAAATGACAGTTTTGAATAAATAAAAAGTGAGAGAATTGATTACTAGCAGATTGATACTAAAATATCTGGAGGAAGAGAATGAAACCAGATGAAAGGTAAAGGAGTAGAAAAGGATAAGGAGAGAAGAGATATATAGTGCCTATTGTATCAGATTCATATATAATAATATCTTAATAATGCTACCCATAATTTCCTAAAACTGACAACATCCGTTTTATGAACTTTAGACAAAAGAAGTAAATTGCGATACAGTATAAGTCACTCAAAATTGATGAATTGTTATGTGTAAAAATATGAAAAAATCTCATAAATATCTCATAAATATAATTTTTGCAAAGAATTTCAGACACACCAGAATGCAAAATTCTACCTGAAAACAGTCATTGTTAAATCACAGCATGTAGGGATAGGAGTAATTGATACAACTTTAAAGATAAGCAAAAAATAAAAAATAAAATAAACTGACCCTAAAAGTCAAGACAGTAGTGATCTTTGTGAAGAAAGGTGGAAATGATAACTGGAGAGATTTAGGAGACTGGTTTCCATTTTTACCTCTTGATGATGTTCTATTTCTTCATTTGGGATGGTAGTTACAGAGACAATAACTTCATAATACTTTATTGAACTGTGAGTTTTGCTTGTTTTGTATTTTGTTTTGATTTTATGTTTTATGATTTTTTACAGTATTTAAAGTCTTTTGTGAAAATCAATTATCTCGATGCAATCTGAATTGGATAGTGGATTAGTCAATTAAAAGTTCATCGACATAAAAATCATTTAAACAAAGATGCTTTTCTAATTGAGTAGTTAATTTTCAGATAAAATATCAGCAGCTCTACTCTTAGTATTTATGCAAAGGAAATACAGACATGTCCAAGGAAGGACTAACACAGGAACATTCACAGTTTCTTTATTTATATCAGATGCAAACTGGAAACAACACAAGTGTGCAGCGACACATTTATATCTATAAAATATACTGGTGAACAGTTTGCAGCAATTTGCAAAGGAATACTGTTCAGCAATATAAAGGACTGTAATACCAATTTACCCAACACATGAACAGATCCAGTAATGTGTTGACAACTGACTGTTAAAGGTAGGAAAACTCTGATGTGTAGCATAGGGAGGTGAGAGAGGTTCTCTCCTATCAAATAGACAGCAATGCCCATGGCCACTAGAGTCCTAGATTGTCTCAGTGGAAACTCTAAACCTGTAATTTACCTAAACAATTACCAGTGTGTTAACACTAATTTAAATGTGTATAATTTTTGTCGGTTGGAGAATGCATTTTGAATCCCCAAACACGTTTCAGTCTTCTGACAGTAGCAGTTCTATTCACAGTGACATCTGTAGATAGAAGGAAGATCCCAAGAAATTTATGAACTCAATAAGTACTTCTGCATAAGCCATTATGCCAAACTCCTGCAATAATTTGAAGAAGTCTCAACACAGAAGAGTACATGCTGCATGATTTCATTAACATGAAGTTTGAGAAAACCAATATAAAATGAAAAACATATTAAAAGTAGTCGTTTTGAGGGCTAATACGTGACTTACATATACAAAGGACATTACCCTGGGAAATACAGACCTCCGATCTTACATACTAATACAAAAGGTGGAAAGGAAGAAAGAAAACTGGGCACAAGGCAATTTATGTGTTTATCTAGCCTGAATTCACCCTAGACAAAAGGTTGTTGTCTGTTGCATTGCTTTACTTCCTGGACCGGCAGTTAGAATATGAATAAAGAATGATTATTTTTGTTCACTGAGAGACTATGGTCAGATACTTTCCAGCCAATGAATATCCTTAAGTGGACAACAATAGGCCTTCCTCTTAGTCCCTTAAGAGTCAAAAGAACGGGATAGAATAACAACTTCTTGATTGACATAGCCACCAAATGCCTCTGAACACCTGTGCACACTGCCCCTAAGGCCTACGGTTCTGCTCAGGTGTATCTTTTAGGAAATCTAGGTAATCTGACCCTTCCATCCCTCTTTAGGTTAAGGAAACTTAATTTCATATGTAAAAATAGAAAAAGCTATTATTAATACAGCCTAACTTCCACCATGAATTATCTCATTTGAACTTCCAAATAACCCTGGGGGTGAGGGAGGAACTAGTCTTACCGTTATCCATATTGTTAAAAATGGGAAAATGAGGCCCAGATAACTTGAACAAGTAGCTCCACATTGCTTAGCTGACAAAAGTTTCAGCCTGGATTCCAGCTCCTGTAATCTGCCTCCTGAGTGCACCATATTAACCTGACAAGTAATTTGATTAACACTATGTAGTGAGGAAGGGGAGAAACATCAACAAAATACAACTATCCTTCCCTACAGATACAGTAGTCTTAGCCAGCCAGCTAGAAGTTAATTGCTGATGCATATTGGTCCAAATTGGGCAAGTGACCCAAAATCTTTAAAAAACAATGTATCACTTTGAGAAAATAGCAGAGACATTTTTACATCATGGGATTCAAAATAGAAAGAACCAATGAGGGTTCTGCATTTTTTTTTTAAGAAAAAAGGGAGGAAACAATAAAAGGTAAAGACAGATTTTTTTTTTAATTATATTTTTTGGGCCATGGAATTAGCTTAGCGGCTTAAGTGCCTGCCTGGCAAGCGTGAGGTCATGAGTTCAATCCTCGGCACCAATAAATAAATAAACTACATTTTTTTTCTTTTAGGACAGTGCCATTTTGCCCTGATTTTCATAAAGAGGTGAAAGTGTATCACTGTATGTCCTTGCTACTTATAATAGAAATGAATTACCAGAATTCAGATGACTAGGATATACAGCAGTCACTTACTTTATCATTTCATTTTTATTTTTCACAAACTCAGATACATTTGTCTCTGGAGACAAAAGAACTATTAGTAGAAAGAAACCACATACATGTGAATATGTGTTTAAACAGGTATAATACAAATTTTTTTATCTTATCAAAATGCAGACTTCTAGCAAGGTCAGAAAGTACAGACCATATTAAAATTGTTGCCTTAAAACACAAATGTTCAGACACACATGCATAAATATAGGAATAAATATTTCATTATAAAAAGGAATTTCTTGCTTAACATTTCAAGATCTGCCCACCCTTGATCAAATGGACCATAAGTACTAGGAAATGGCATATTTAGCCATTGACCTTGGGAAACTCACTAAAATTCTTTTTATCTTAAGACAAGGGAGCTAGCGTCAAGGTTCTGACACTGTGTTCTCCTTCAGTTGTACTTCAGGCCTCTACTATAACATGACAGGGATGAGAAGTACAAGGAGAGAGATTTTCTTTATTTCCATCCAGATTTCTCATTCATTTCCCTATTATGCATGAAGAGTCCCACAGATTGGTAGAGGTTGAGCTAAGTGAGACATTTAACATCTCTGACAGTTTGCACTAGCATTGCATGTAAGTTTTGAAAAGCTATTAAGCTTTAGAGGGATGCATTCCAAAGCCTTGTGAGCCTGGGACTGTTGTGATGAATCTTATTTAAAAGAAAAAACAAAAAACAGCCAGTTGAGTAGTGATAGGAAAAAGCATCTGGGTAACACTTACAGGAAACTCCAGCTGATTGGAAATAAAGGAGCAAATGAGCTCTGTGCTCAGCGACAGCTGCAACAACAGCAGGCTGAGGCAAGATAGGTGGACACGCAGAGTTAGCTGGGCTGGGGCCTGGAATTTCCCAAAATGAAATCCGAGAACTGTTTAGGTTGACCTTCTCTCCCAGCACAGTGACCCTTAAGAAATCAGAGATGACACATCCCAAAGCACACTGAACTTTTATAACAGCAGCTCAGAAAAAAAAAGTCAAAGTTGGAAAATGCATGGGAGTCTTGCAATGCTGGAAGAATCAACTAGTTGACTGGACTGCCTTCTGTTTGAGGAATAAACAAAGAGATTATTTCAGAATCATATATGCTGGGGCTGCTATGGAATGCACAGTTTCCAGAAAACAGATTTATCTGTTGATTATAACCAGGCTTCCTACACTGCAGGACCCACTTCCACATAGCAGTCAGGGTTACAGCGACACAAAACAGAACACCATGAACTGTGTTTAGAAAGGCTGATCTGAAAAAATAAATTGCTTGGGAGAAAGACTGAAATGTTTGAGAAATACACATCAGCAAGTACAGCAGAAGTGCAGAAATAATGTTCCATTTCAATAACATGACAGCCTGCTCAGCAGTGTTTTCAATAGGATTTAAGAAAAGAACTTTCATAGCAGGGAAGTCACATAGGTCACCTCTTGAGTAAGGGAATAAAGATTTACCTTAAAAAGTCTAAAATAGCTTCCCCATAAGGAGGCTATTCTCAAGTGAGGTTATTCCCTCAAATTACCCATTTACAAATAGTCTTAAAATAATGGGACTTAGAGCTGAACATCTGTGATGTTAGTGCAAACCTGTAATGCCAGCACTTAGGGAGGCTGAAGAAAGAGGATCACAAGTTTGAGCCCAGTCTACATAATTTAGTGATTTAGCAAGATGTTGCTCAAAGTGAAAAAGAAAGAAAGAAAGAAAGAAAGAAAGAAAGAAAGAAAGAAAGAAAGAAAGAGAGAAAAGCCAGGGATTTAGCTCAGTGGTGTAAGTGCCTGCTTGGCAAGCCCAAGGTCGTGAGTTCAATCCCCAGTAACAACATCAACAACAACAAAAGCAACAACAAAAACACATTCTTTGCCGAGGGTTTAGCTCAGCTGTGTAAGTGCCTGCTTGGCAAATGCGAGGTCATGAGTCAATCCCCGGGGGGCGGGAGGGGGGGGCGATTAAAAAAGAAACAAAAAAAGAAAAGAAGGTTGAGTTCAGTGCAAAGACCCTAGGTTGAACCCTCAACACTAAATTAAAAACAAAAAAGAGACACCTAAGGAGACTATGAATAGAGAGTCAAATAGATATACCTGTCCTCAGTACCTTGTCTTCTATCTATAACTATACCAAGTCACTTGACCCTTGCTTTGCTCTATTGGATATTTACATGCTGAGATAATTTTATTTAAAAATGCCTCACTATCACAAGCACAAACAAAAGCTGTCATGAGGCCAATCTAGAAGAAAGTGCATGGAAATGTAATTCATCAGAATTACTCAATTGGGAGAGACCTTGGAAGCCTTCATCCCCTTGTTTTTCACATGCTGCCCTGGGCATCTGTATTCTTTGTAATGTAACAATCACAGAAAACAGAGATGCAGAGATAACACAGATTATGTATTCAAATGCTGAAACTACACTATGTGGTGGCCATAAAGTTTGGAAACAGAGGCAAATGATTGCCATTTTAGGTGCTAAATAATGCCTGTCACTGGTGGACTAAGAGTAAGTTGGTCAGAGTGATCCCATCAAGGTGGTGGGGTTGATACCTTGGCAGAGACCGAAAGAGAAGCAGCATTTGCACCACCATCATTGTGACTGTGCACAATATGTTGGAATAAAGACAACATCGTAAACATACTCCATACTGTAAAGTGTACCATAAACTACTTATACGTAATTTCTAGGTTTCCACATTTTATGGGCATGCTGTAGAAGCTTCTTCTACTGAGCAAGAGAGAGAGATTAATGAGTCCTGACCTATTCTGGTTCCCCAGTTCTAAAAGTTTATTGAAAATATGAGTAGAAATCTTAGCTCTTGAAAAAACAAAGAGGTTTCTGACCTTTACAAAGCTGTCCAGAGAATGAATAAGGAAATTAATATTCATGTAATCTCTGCTGTGCACTAGACATAGTATTGGAAACTTTCATACTTCAATTCCATTTAACCCTTATGAACTCATGAGGCAGAGATGGTGCTTAATCATTGTTACTACCCCACAAAGTAGATATGAGTACTCTTTAGGCTTCAAGAGATTAAGAAACTAGGGAGAGAAGACAAGATGGCCAATCAGTGAGCAATAAAATACAAAGCCTCCCGGGAGAAACAACTCATACACCAGAATAAAGCACCCTGGAGAGACCCAGACAGGGGGAGATGGATCCTCTTGACACAGGAAGAAATTAAAACATAACAAAGCTGATCAAATACTTTGGGACTACAATTGAGACAGCTGAAGATTGCGGGACACAGCGTTTTCATGGTGACCCGGCAAGTGTGCACCAGCTTGGATCCGCGCTGGACGGCAGAGCCACCCAGGCTCATTCCTGCTGCCACTCACAGGAAGAACTTCAGCACTGAAGTCAGGGGTTGGTGAGCCCAATGGAGAGCAGAGCCAGCAAAGGGACTTTCATTAGTCCATGGTCAGTGCTGGGAATGAGACCCCCCCATACATGGGAGGGGCACAACCAAATGGGTGACATGTTGGAATTGGGCAGGAGGAGCCTGAACTGGGAGTGACAGTGACTTCAGTTGATTGCTTTCTCCCCAGAGCAGATTCATGGGATTTGCTTGGACTGGGCCACGCCCCGGGCCGGGACCCAATGAGCCGTCCCAAATTGATTCACTGCACCTAGCACGCACTAACTGTGTGAAAGGCCCCTGAAGTTTGGTTGGCCTGGTGGGGAGGGGTAGGCATATGCAGCCTGCTTACACCTCAGTGACAAGAGCAGGCCTGAGAGGGAAGAGGTCCCTCGCCAGTGTGCTTCAGAGGAACCGTGGCCAACAGGGAAGGGGGCTGGAACCTACTCTCTAACCTGTGTGGAGGAAGCCAGGACCATGACAGGAGAGAGAGGCAAGAAGAGGCCCCCAGCCCAGAACCCTGAGAACACTGAACCAGGAGAAGGAAAAACAAGGGTAACTGAGGATAGCAAACATACAACATCAGACATGGCTTCAATGGACATTAAGAGATATTTTCGGGACCTTGTAGACGAGCTCAAAACTGAAATATTAAATCTGGTAAAGCAGGATATGAGTAAAGTAATAAAAGAAATGCTCTCAGGGAGCATCTCTCAGGATGATACAGATGGAAGAAGGGAGGAACACAAAAAAAGGAGAGAAACATTCAATAAAGAATATAAAGAAAATATAGAATACATGAAGCAAATTCAAAGAGACTATCAGGAAATTAAAAACTCCATTGAAAGCTGGCAAAACTCCTTAAAAGAAACTAAGGATAGACTATCAAAACTTGAAGACAAGTTGGCAGTGTGTGATGATGAAAGGAAAGATCTCTTAAAAATAACAAGGAAACAGGCAGTAACAATACAAAGGCTAGAAGATGACAAGAGAATCTACAATTTAA